>SRMA01025677.1:0-140936 GCA_007224835.1 Danionella cerebrum
TTTACTCAGGTGAGAATGTTGACGACCACAAGGCTGGAGATCATTATGTCAGGCTGAAGGGTTTCGAATGGCAGACTTGACAAAGAGGGTGATGCTCAAAATCATTGTTCTTTCATTGTTAACCATGGTGACCTGCAGAGAAATGGCATAAAAATGGCTTCAAAGATTGCACCTAAATCAACAACTTGCCAGGATTGTCTCCTAAAGATCGTTCAGCTGCGGTATCTTAGTGCCAGTACCACCAGTGCAGAGCTTGCTCAGGAATGGCAGCAGGCGGGTGTGAGCGTATCTGCACACACAGTGAGCTGAAGACTTTTGGAAAATGGCCTAGTGTCAAGAAGGACAGAAAAGAAGCCACTTCTCTCCAAAAAAAACAGGGACAGATTGGTTTTCTGCAAAAATGTGAATGGAGTGCTGAGGACTGGGGTAACATCATATTCTCTGATGAAGCCCCTTTCAGATTGTTTGGGGCATCTGGAAAAAGACTTGTCCGGTGAAGAAAAGGTGAGTGCTACCATCAGTCCTGTGTCATGCCAACAGTAAAGCACCCTGAGAGTGCTCAAGTGTGGGGTTGCTTCTCATCCAAGGGAGTAGGCTCACTCACAACTTTGCCCAAAAACACAGCCATGAATAAAAAATGGCACCAAAACGTCCTCCAACAGCAACTTCTTCCAACAATCCAACAACACTTTGGTGCAGAACGTTGCATTTTCCAGCATGATGGAGCACCGTGCCATAAGGCAAAAGTGATAACTAAGTGGATCTGGGACAAAATTGTTGAAATTTTAGGTCCAGGGCCTGGAAACTCCCCAGATCTTAATCTCATTGAGAACTTGTGCTCAGTCCTCAAGAGGGGGGTGGACAAACAAAGACCTACTAATTCTGACAAACTCAAAGAAGTGATTATGAAAGAATGGATTGCTTTCAGTTAAGATTTTGGACCAGAAGTTGATTGAGAGCCCAGTCGAAGTGCAGAGGTCCTGAAAAAGAAAGGCCAACACTGCAAATACTGAATCTTTGCATAAATGTAATTTGTCGGTAAAATCCTTTGAAATGTATGAAGTGCTAATAATTATATTTCAGTCCATCACCGAAACAACTGAAACACAGATATAAAAACAGTTTAGCAGAAAACAAATATTTGTATCATTCTCAAAACTTTTGGCCATGTATTTTCCGTACAGTGGAATGAATTTTAAAATCTTTAGAGATCCTTTCTAATTCCTTCCCGATTCACAATAATTGCAATATTGTCTGCAATATCTCTGTTACTGAAGGACTTCGGGAGCACTTTTTCTATCGCCTCTCTTAAAATCACCAGTTTTCTTCAAGTTTTGTTTTTCAGCTAATTGCTGGCTTAGAATGTATTCATATAAATGGCACCAGTGTGTGAATTGTTTTTTAGTTGGCTCCACAGACACAGTATTTTAAAATATTCCACTCATTTTTGATTAACCACTGAAGGTTCAAAATACTGATTAATGATCTCTAATCATCTGTGATACACCTGTGTTTGATTTGAGTCATTGGGTACAAATTTAAATGTGTGTCCCAAATTTATCCTCAGCTAGAATCTGCTTTTGTAGAAAAGTCTTTACTCACTTCCCAATACGTTTATTCCCTTTTGGGTTCACGGGGGTCTGCTGGTGCCTATCTCCAGCACACAATGAGCGAGAGGCGGGGGAAACATTCACACCTAAGGGGAATTTGGATTATTCAATTAACCTAACCGCATGTTTTTTGGGATTGTGGGGGAAACCAGAGTACCCGGAGGAAACCCAAGCAAGCACAAGGAGAATATGCAAACTCCTTCCAGAAAGGTCACCAGCAAGCCGTGAACCGACAACCTTCTAACTGGAAGGCCACAGTGCTACCCACTGCGCCACCGTGCCTTTAATTAATTGTGTTACCTACATTTATCTGTATTGTTAATATTAAGATTAAATCTCCAAATATTAAGAAGTGTTACAAAATAGCCAGAATATCATAAAGTGTCCATATTTTTTTTTCTAAATATCTGGGAACGAAAGGCGATCTGAAATCCCCCTGAAACCCTGAAATCTCTCCCTGTTCTCTTCATCAGAAACTGCCATCTTTCCAATAAAGAAATGTACAATTTTTTTTTTATTTTTAAAAAAGGTAATTGTTTTCCACTAAAGCTTTGAGTACCGTTAACATTATCCAGTTTTTTTGTCTTCTGATGTTCGACATCTACCCTATTTCTTCTTATACTGATATTTCGGCATGACATGAATTGAAATGGTCCTTTAATGGTATTTTTAGTTTCTTGTACTAGTTTCTAAACTCATTCTTTTGCTCTTATCTCGGTCGGTGGACTGAACGCAATCAACAGTCCGAAAACAAGAAGCTTTTGTGAACTAAAGGCTTGTGAACTTGAAACCGTGTAATGCTGAATAACATTTGATTCCTTCCCTTCCCCGTCTCTCTTTTTCCAATGTTTTTTATTGCAAAAGACTCTAAAACTCAAGAGACATGTTTGATGGATGGCTGTGGTATTTTCCCAGGGGAAATGATTCATTCCACGCAGACGAATATAAAAAGTGATTTTCAATATCATACATTTCATTAAATCTCACGGTGTGTGGAGATTGACATTTCTGTCTTGTTAAATATCAGACAAAAGAAAGACAGACGTGAAAGTTTGCTGCAGGAAAGGATTAGATCGCCAAAAACTTTAGTTTCTTTCTTAAGCTAGTTATTTTTAACAACTTTCACTTCTACATTTTCACATACAAAAAAATGTAATGAGATTCTTTACAACGGTCTGCTTCTTGACTCTGTGAGAAAACATTTATTGTTGGAAGGTGGATATTTTTTCCACCGAGGGTTTCCAGCTGTGCATGAAACTTTGTTTATAAATCTGCAATGAAAGCTTTTTTTTAACCTTCCTCTTGTGTTCTGTTCTCATCTCTTATGTTAAACAGATCAGTTTTATTCAATTAGCTATAAAATACTCTAAAAATAAATATGCCTACATTTTTCCCACAAACATTGATGTTTGCTTGTAAAAGTGCCGTTTAAAACTATTTTATAAAATGTGCCGCTTGTGACTTTGATTCATTTAAACATTATCTCATTTATTAATTTTTTTCCTGAGCTGAGCTACAGTTTTTTTTTAAATGGTTGCTGGGGTAAATAATCCGGTTGCTAGGGAGAAATCTTTAAAAAGTTCCCGATATATGCTAAGTCCTATGATCCTCTCATTCCCTGCAGCTGGGATGTGGATCTGCTGATTTGGTAACTAGGTTAAAATGTCTAGTTGTTAATAACCTTTTGAAGTCCCTGTACGCTAGCCAGTCACAGTTGCTATTTTGAGTATGAATGACGTGACCCAGCTATAATTAAATTTAAAATATAATTTGAAGGTTTCAAAAAAGTTAATAGTTTTGATATTTTTTTTAATTATGACAACTCATTTGCAATTTTTTTTACTAATAATTGTACTTTCTGAAGGATTGTTGTGTAATTTTTGTATAATGTAATAAAAATTGTTGTAAAAAATACATAAATAAGCTTGGTTTGTACAAAAAAATGATACCAAGCATTGCCAAAAAAAAACAGTTTTAAAGACAATTGAAGCAGTAAAAATGCTCACAGCCCATTTTTAAGGGTTAAATTAATTTTAAAATGTTTTGTTAGTTAGTGGCATAATGTAATGTTCCCCATGTCGCTATGAGTAAAATAGACAAACACCCATGTCTCTGGCATTTTTACAAAGCTGAGATAAAGACATGCCACTCCTGAAAAAACTGAATTGGCTCCTTCTAGGCTAAATAGTTACAGACCTATTTCTAAGCTGCCGCTCATGGCTAAGATCATGAAAAAAATGAGTCTATGAAGAGCTAAAAACATATTTTGAGCTCCTTTCAGGGTTTTGCTCAAGACACAGCATGGAGACTGCTCTTCTGGAAGTCCACAATGACATTCTTATGCCCCTCGACAGTCGTTAATTCTTATTGTTTATGGATTTCTCAAAGCCGAGATAGATTCAAGAAATTTGGGTTTCTAGGGTAAATAGTGTGGTTGCTAGGGAGCTGACAGTGAAAATAAGTTGTTACTATAATTACCATAAACCATTCCCCATTTTTAAAACTGTTCGGTGCCGACCGCAACACAAGTTAAGAGTGAAAAGCACCTGTACAGTGGTCCCTTGAGATACGAATGCTTCACGTTACGGAAAATCCAAGATACCAAGGGTCTCTCGAAAAATATTTTGCTTCAGGATACGAAAAAAATTCCAAAGATACCAAAAACACAATGTTATTTCTTTTAGGATTTTTGTTTTGTGTTGGTGAGGCCACAGTGCCTCACTCGTGAGGTAAGGTTTCACATTTCTGTAAATATTATTTTGCATTTATTTTATTCTGTTTTATTATCATTTATTACATTTATAATGTGTAGATTTACTTGATTTTTCTCTGGTTTTTCTTATTTTTTCAATTTCTACTGTTATTTTTGAGAGCCTTTGCATGGATTAGGCATTTTCAGATGTAAAACTTGCTTCGACATACAAAAAATTCAGGATAAGAAGGCCACCCTGGAACGGATTAATTTCATATCTCAAGGTATCACTGTATTTATATTTGAACCTGGTTATATAAAATCTTCTAAACCCTTTACAAAAGCTTCACATGACGATTGGCTATGTGAGCGACCAGCTCTATTTGGCAATAAATTTTGTGGATTATTTCTTTCAGCTTGTTCTTTTCCCTGTCATTCTGTATTAAGAAACCGCCCAAGACGTGATCAAATACCCTTGTTGTTCTCCAAATTTGAGATTGCTTCTTCAAAACCAATTCTAACCTCCAAATCCAACCCAGCCATAATCGATTCACGGATTTAGACACTTCATCATGACGCAATAATAAAAGAACACAGCTTATATTTCTTTTTATAATAAACCACCTAAGGTTTCTCCAGAAACCTTACAATAACTTCACAGTGCCTTCCTTTCTTGTTTTGCAAAGCATAATATCGTTTTGTCTATCAGGAGGCAAACAAGTGAGCTGAAAGTCAAAGCCCTGTGGTGATTAGCATTGAAAATTAGCTGCTTTAGCATTCCAATCCATTTTATGAAACAAACAGTCTCTAAAAAGCAAATATTTGATTTGGGATTAGGCAACTGAGAGTCTAAATGGATTAAAGCAGGCTGTAGGGAAAGGAGATTTCACATTTAATTCTGAAAAAGGCAACGCACCTTAGCATTGTTTACTGGGCTGCACTCAGTAAAACGATATTATACTTTTAAAGGTCAATTCTAATGGTCTTCTGATGAATTGTAGACAACAATTTTCAAATTTGTACTATTTTTCTATCTTTAACTCTTGTATTTCGCATTACATTATTGTTTGGTAAAATGAATTGTATTTTGGAGGGATTTAGATTATTGCCGGTTCCATTTCCATCTGTCATTTCATACGCAAAAAGTGAACAAATAGGCTGCTTTATCATTCATTATGAAGCCCTTTTGTATGGTTCTGTAGATACCCACTCCGCCTATTAATAAATATAAGTAGGTACAGTTTGTCCTTATTGTCCAAATCAAGCACAGACAACAACATTGACCCATCATTTAACTGAAGGATCAAATTTCTGCACAGTTTTTGCTACACCATGGAACAGTTTTGAGAACATGAACTATATATAAAGAGCGCATATTCAATTACAGGAATTACAGATAAGTTTCCGGTGTGGTGCAGTGATTAGTGCAGCTGCCATTCAGTCAATATGTTGCGTGTTTGACAGCAAATAGGGAATTTTTTCCAGAAATCACTGGACACTGTCGTTTGGAAGCGTTGGGAAGTTTTCACCAGGGAGCTGAGGGGAAAAGACTAATAAGAGATTCTAATTTGGTAACAGAATGCACACTCACACACTTGTTCCCTGGTTTTCCATGAATTGTTGTTTTTAAGGCTTTCTTATCAGCGCTTGGCTGAGTGACAGAAAGACATTTAGCAGAATACTTCAGCAGAAGGGCTGTAAAATCAAAATGGAGGCAAGTGAAATTGTGTACAGTTGTGGCCAAATGTTTTGTCAGAATTAGTAGGTCTTTGTTTGTCCACCCCCCTCTTGAGGACTGAGCACAAGTTCTCAATGAGATTAAGATCTGGGGAGTTTCCAGGCCCTGGACCTAAAATTTCAACAATTTTGTCCCAGATCCACTTAGTTATCACTTTTGCCTCATGGCACGGTGCTCCATCATGCTGGAAAATGTATTTTTCTGCACCAAAGTGTTGTTGGATTGTTGGAAGAAGTTGCTGTTGGAGGACGTTGTGGTGCCATTTTTTTTATTCATGGCTGTGTTTTTGGGCAAAATTGTGAGTGAGCCTACTCCCTTGGATGAGAAGCAACCCCACACTTGAGCACTCTCAGGGTGCTTTACTGTTGGCATGACACAGGACTGATGGTAGCACTCACCTTTTCTTCACCGGACAAGTCTTTTTCCAGATGCCCCAAACAATCTGAAAGGGGCTTCATCAGAGAATATGATTTTACCCCAGTCCTCAGCACTCCATTCACATTTTTGCAGAAAACCAATCTGTCCCTGATGGTTTTTTTTTTGGAGAGAAGTTGCTTCTTTTCTGTCCTTCTTGACACTAGGCCATCTTCTCAATGTCTTCGGCTCACTGTGTGTGCAGATGCACTCACACCTGCCTGCTACCATTCCTGAGCAAGATCTGCACTGGTGGCACTAAGATACCGCAGCTGAACGATCTTTAGGAGACAATCCTGGCAAGTTGTTGATTTAGGTGCAATCTTTGAAGCCATTTTTATGCCATTTCTCTGCAGGTCACCATGGTTAACAATGAAAGAACAATGATTTTGAGCATCACCCTCTTTGTCAAGTCTGCCATTCAAAACCCTTCAGCCTGACATAATGATCTCCAGCCTTGTGGTCGTCAACATTCTCACCTGAGTAAACAAAGAAGGACTATGCAATTCACCTGATCACTCTTCATAACATTATGGAGTATATGCATATTTCTATTACAAAAACTTTTACAATTTCAAATATTTGTGTAATTTTCAAAACTTCTGGCTAGTACTGTACATTGATAAGTCCTCTAATTTTTTGGACCATAAAAAAATTGTAGTTAACATAATGTTCAGCATGCTACGTTCAAAAATTTTCCTGCATAATGTTTAGCCAGCTGTTTTAAGACTGATGATCTTTGAGAAATAACACAAAACAACTCCATTATCCTGTGTAAACGAAGCAATAAAACTCTCCAGGAAAAAACCTGTGCACTGCAAGATTTGCTCAATTTAAAAAAAATCTACTTTAAGTTGCTGGTGACTAGTTTAATTACCGTTAGTTTGTTTGTGGTAAATTACATTGCATTTTGTGTGTGTGTGCGTGTGTGCGTGTGCATGCGTGTGTGTGTGTGTGTGTGTTAACTCTATTTTTCTGTTGAATCAATTAACATGACATTTATTTTCCACATTTTATCTAAACGTGGCAACTACTAACATTTAAATTTGTAATACAATAATTGAGTTGATTACAGCTCCCTGATTACATTCTCCTGAACCAAATTGTCCTGACTTGATACCTCCACCATCATCTGCAACTACTCGATCATCTCCAATCACTTGCTCCTTCACTCTCTTGGTCTGGCTCCTCATCTCCTCTGTGTTGATTTCTGTTCCTGCATGTGGATATCCCCTGCATGTCACACTGAAGGGAAAACCAAAGTCAGGTATCAGTTCTCCAAGAATGTTTATTTTTTTTGTTTGAGAATGCAACCGTATTTTTGCTTTCTGTTTCTGTGAATAGAATCTGGCGAATAGTGATGGCAGTTTACTCTTTTAACCACTAAACCCATTTCCACAAGAAGTATAGAACAGAAGAAAAGCAAGCAGGATTAGAAAGTACATGCACTTTCTTGTACAGAACAACAGCAATGTTCCTTTAAGGGAATTGCATCGTAGCATAATAGTCCACAAACAGGAAATCAGAAATCGATGGAAATTATTCAGTTTTACCCACAATTAAATGTGAAAGACAATAATTCATTCATTCATTTTCCAACCCGCTTATTTCCTTTTTTGGGGTCACGGTGGTCTGCTGCTGCATCTCCAGCACACATTGGGCGAGAGACAGGGGTACACCTTGGACAGGTCGCCGGTCCATCGCAGGGCAACATTCACTCACACATTCACACCCTAAGGGGAATTTTGTTTATTCAATTAACCTAACCTCATGTTTTTGGAATTGTGGGGGAAACCTGAGTACCCGGAGTAAACCCACTCAAGCACAGGGAGAACATGCAAACTCCTCCCACTCCATCTCTACTTTGTGTTCCCTTTTATAAAAGTTCTATATTGTGTGGTGCTTCTCAGTTACGACTCTCCTAGCAAAAAGAAAACAATTCTTGGGGCAAGTAAAGTGATTGTCACTTTATTTGCAGGGTGGGTTGGAGAGGGTCATTAAACACAAAATCAGATAAAAAAAAATCCATGTTTGTTGCGTGCAATCATATGATTGCGAAGACGTTGCTGAGAGAGACGAGGTTCTTCTGGGACAGAGAGGACATTCTTCCGGCGGTCACAGTCAACCGTCTTTCATGCGCTCACCAAGGTGTTAAAAATGACTCTCTGTGTCCCAGCCAAAAGCCCATGAAGCAAACGCACATTCAGCTCTGTTGGCTGGGCTCTGGAGTCCTGGAGACATACATTGAACCCCAGAACAGTGGATGCCTTTTTTTTTACACACAGTGAACCTAATAACATGACTGTGTGATAAACGTTGAAAAAATGCTTAGCCTAGATTACAAATGCTGCTTTGTGAATGTTTAAAGTGTGTATCATTATCTTATTATATTAATATGACCTGGTTTATCGTTCAATCATAATCATATGATGTTATAATTTCATAAAAGCGGGGTCCACGGGTCAGAAAAATACCTACCGGTACTTCGCACATTTTCATAATTAGAGCGCCAACTAATACTATTCCCCAGGGTCACCCTCCCCCACACCCCCGGCAGCGCACTGCACTCCCCCACTATTTGGGAAACACTGCTGTAGCCGGACACGAGACACAGACACTGTTGAAGGCCGCAGAGGGCACTTTAATTAAAATATGGCAGTATATAAAAAATTAAATGTCACAGCAGGTTCGACTAGTGCGTGGCTCCGGGAAGTGCGCAGGGGTATTCCAGGGCACCTTCATCCTGTTCGATCCAGTGGCGAGTGGGTTACCGGACCAGAGGTATGGGGTACCCCCATGCTGGTGCATCCGCCATCCTCCGGGCTTACCATGCACGCTGTCATCGACTCGTTGGAAAACTGGTGGTTCAGCACCCAGCACGCTTCTCTGGGGGACGTGAATCCAGCCGAAATCGTGAAATCCACCAAGTTTTGGTGGGTACATCCTTGGACCCCTTTTGGCTCCTGGTGGCTCTCGCTGCTCCCAGTTGAGGGAGTCCACTTCTCCTGCGATGAGCATTCTGACCCGTTCATCAGCTGCGTCGCATTTTAATGTGCGCAGCTTGATGACGTATTGCTGGCAAACGCACGCAGGCTGATTAATAGCATCTGTCAACTCTGATCAGCCCCGCCCTCCACCACAATTTAACCATGCCAATATAAATACTTCAAATATAAATTCAAAAACTCACATTTTTCGCATCTAATACCACAATTATGAAAGATATATCTAGAATCCAACAAAATGTTTTATTTAAAACGGTTGCTCAACTGTTTATTTTTTCCAGCTGTAAATCAGTTCAGCATGTGCTCCTGGAGTTGATTGCAAGCAGCTCTTTGCTTTCTGCTTTCTGTTCATGGAACGTTTCTTGTTTAACATCGTGGTAAACAACCACCAGCTCTCATCAGAGGCTTGTAGCAGAGTACCACCTACCCATAGCGGTTCCTATCAGATTTCACAGCCCCATTAGTTCCCACAAAGCAGTGTTTAAGATCAGCAACAGTCTCTATTTAAATCTGGTTGGACTTTTTGGATTTTGTCCATGTGTTCATTCTCTAATGGTTAATCAATCTTGGTAAATCATCTCCAGCTCTTCATAATGGACACCTACTCTGAATTCGAGTCACAGATCCTCCCAGAGGCTCATTGACATCACTCTTTAGACTATTGATTGATTTCATCAGTCAATTAGGATGAACCGAAGCAGTTTGAGCTCAATCTTATTTGTTGGGAAATGCAGTAGATGGAATCGCATTACTCCCTCACTAAGTCTTATTGCAAGTGTGTGTAAGTGTGTGTATGTGACATGGTTTCAAATAGACTGGGCTCTCCATTGTCCTTCACATTAGATCCGCTCGATGCAAGTTCAGTTCCTCTATGAGATAAAGGATCAGTGGGATTACTGGTGGAGGGAGGAAAGGGGGATATCTCTTTCATGTATCAGATGTTTCAACATTCTATTTTTTGAAGTGGTACTAAACATAAATAGGTTTAAATGTGGAAGGAATGCTGATTTACAATAAACTATACACTATTGATTCTTTATTATATCAGCTTTTAATGTAAAAAGATGATTCAGCATATTCTTAATTGATTAATTTAAATTGCTTTACCTCTGGAATTTGATAATTCGTTTAATTCTCTTTGTAAATGTGGATTTTCTTAATGTAATAGAAGAATCAATGTTATGTAATTACAGGTCCTTCTCAAAAAAATTGCGTATTGTGATAAATTTCATTATTTTCTGCAATGTACTGATAAACATTAGACTCTCATCTATTTCAGATTCATTTACACACGACTGAAGTGGATCTAGCTTTTTTTGTTTTAATATTGATTATTTTAGCATACAGCTCTTGAAAACCCAAAATCCATTCTCAAGAAAGTAGCATTTCATGAAAAGTTTCTCTAGATAAGCAACTAACCTAATTAACATTTGCAAAAGATTCATGAGGCTTTTAAAAACTCCCAACCTGATTCTCAATTACTCAACACTGCAATCATGGGTAAGACTGACTGCTGTCCAGAAGACCATCACTGACACCCTCAAGCAAGAGGGTAAGACACAGAAAGAAATTTCTGAATGAATAAGCTGTTTTTCAGAGTGCTGTATCAAGGCACCTCAGTGGGAAGTCAGTGGGAAGGGAGAGGTGTGGCAGAAAATTCTGCACAATGAAAAGAGGTGACCGAACCTTAGGAAGATTGTGGAGAAGGAGCGATTTCAGACATTGGGGGACCTGCGGAAGAAGTGGATGAGTCTGGAGTAGAAACATCCAGAGTCACTGTGTACAGGCGTGTGCAGAAAATGGGCTATAGGTGCTGCATTCCCCATCTCAAGCCACTTTTGAACCAGAAACAGCAGCAGAAGCTCCTGACCTGAGCTACAGAGAAGCAGCACTGGACTGTTGCTCAAATTTTTCATGTCATTCGGAAATCAAGGTGCCAGAGTCTGGAGGAAGACTGGGGAGAGGGAAATGCGTAAATGCCTGAAGTCCAGTGTTAAGTACCCAGAGTCAGTGATGGTCTGGGGTGCCATATCAGCTGCTGGTGTTGGTCCACTGTGTTTAATCAAGGGCAGGGTCAATGCAGCTAGCTATCAGGAGATTAGATCAGCTGAAAAACTTTATTTTTCAGCACGACCTGGCACCTGCTCACAGTGCTAAAACCACAGGTGAATGGTTTACTGACAATGGTATTACTGGTGATCAATTGGCCTGCCAACTCTCCTGACCTGAACCCCAAAGAGAATCTGTGGCGTATTGTGAAGAGAAAGTTGAGAGACGCAACACCCAACACTCTCGATGAGCTTAAGGCTGCTATCAAAGCATCCTGGGCCTCCATAACACCTCAGCAGTGCCACAGGCTGATTACCTCCATGCCACGCCGCATTGAAGCAGTCATTTCTGCATTTCGACCAAGTATTGAGTGAATAACTGAACATAATTATTTCAAGGTTCACTTCTTTTGTATTAAAAACACTTTTCTTTTATTTTTATTGGTCTAATGCTATATGCAAAAATACTTTGCCTGTTACAAAGTATCAGATGCGTAATAAAAGAATCTCAGCGCACTAGACCTTCACATGAACTGCATCACCCTGTGACTACAGTGTTGATTGTCAAGAGGCTGAAGACCAGATCCACTGCAGATGTGACAGACAACTTCAGTGTGCCTCAGGATCAAGCTCAGAAACAACAAAAGGATTGAAGAGCCTAAAAGAGAGTCTGCCACAAAAAACACTTATACTAACCAAAAAAAAAACATCTAAATTGAAATTTGTTTCTAAACGATAAGTTTATTTCCCAAATTTATATCAAAAGATACAAACACACACACACACAAATGTAATTCATTTAAATACATTCACACCATGACACATCCCAGGCGTCGATATATTCCCATCATCAGGGTATGAATAAATGCATCATAAAACCAGTTTGTTTATTCAGCAACTGGGATCCGAATAAACACAGGTAGAAGCCGCAAGCTACGGATTTGCTTTCATCACTGAGAAGCTCATTTAATTGACATGCAATTCATGCGACTGAAACGTATCGATGGATGAACAGGGGTCACGTTGGCTGGTTCCTTTAATAGAAATTGGTTTTCAGAGATGACCAGCAGTGCAAGAAATCTAAAACCACACATGCTTGACATTTGCAGCAGTGCTTAGAGGTCTATCGAAATCATGCATTTAAGATACATTTTTTATTACTGGATGTTATAAAACTTCCTTTCCCAGATCAGTTGTAGACCAAACCTACAAAAAAAATGTTACTTTTACATTGTTGAAAGCAAAGATCTTTTTTTGTAATTACAATTTTTCTTTGCCAATTAATCTCCCATACTCAGCACGTAACTATATTATATGATGGATGTCACATGATTCAACTCGAGAAACCAGACTGAAGCGGTCAAAGCCGAACTTATTGGCAATTCAATAGAAATCAAATTTACATTTTGAAGTCTGCATAAATGTTACAAATCTGTGTAATTATGTAACTATATAAGAGAGTAGATAAGTTGAAACATAAAAATACTATCCTAACTTTGCATTAGGCTTTCCTTAATAAATCATTTAACCACTCACAGTCAGGAATCCAGTTCACCTGCCTAAAGCTACTCCCCATTCACTGGAAACACATGAAGCCATTTTCCGACGACAACCAATCACAAACGTCCTTGCCATCCTTTACTTTCTATATAGTGCCACACCTTTTGTGGTTCATAAACATCTTTTGTTTTACTGACACTTACTTTTTGGTCTCCCTTAATGAGACATTACAGGGTATTTGCAGCTGTTTATCAAAATATATGTAAAAAAAAAGGCAACACTACACACTTTACTTCAGATAGAAAAATACGTCTGTAATTGAAGTAGTGGTACTGTGAGATTCCAATTTAATATCATTTATGACTTCCATGAGCTTGAAGGGGTTGAAAAGGATTGATACTATTTATGGAGGAAGTCTTACATGCCTCCCAGAGTTCATTAATATTATTTAGTTCCCTTTAGGTCGAAAGCTGAAGACGTATTGTAGAGATTAATCTAAAAAAACCCACCTTTTGCCACCTTTCAAACGCCTTAGCAAGCTATGGGCTAATGATTTTTCAATTGTCTTTTGTTTAGTGCTGGCTTCTGGGCACCAATTTGACCATGGAGGACATTTCGGGACAGAATTTAATAAACTGGTCTGGTTGACACAGAGACGTGTGGGGCTCTGCTGCAGTGGAAAATACGTTGGCCTTGTAATTTTCGAGCCAACAAAAATTCTGAAATATTAAAAAAGCAAAGACAAGGTCAACACAATGTCAAAACTAACTGCATAAAAAGCCAAACTTCTCGTAAACCTTATACACTGCTTAAAGCAGCATTGTGCTTTCTTTGTGCCAGAACGTTGAAAACTAAAACCCATTTCACAGGTCTTGTACTTCCAAGCGTTATCCCTTTTTCACCACTACTAGATGGCACTGATGGCACCAATTTCTGAGTGTGTCAAATGAAACAAAGACGTTTGCGCATTTAATTTGAATGACCTTTCGATTGATGTGTCATAACTCTTGTAATGTTCATTTAAAGCCTTTTTTAAGTGTGTCGCATCATTCCTACTTAATTCCAAACAGCCGCTGTGATTGGTAGACTTCTATGGGTTAATTGTAGTTTTATGCATGTTTTGTTTTTTTATTATACTTGTACATTTTTTATTATACTTTATTGTATCGTACATAAGTTCGAGGCAGGTTTGAGGTCATCGTCCTGCTGCATAATAAGTTTGGGGCCAACCAAAGCCTCCTTGATAGCATTGAATGATGTATAAGCTTCTCTCTGTATTTTCTGAACTGATTTCCAACTTCCATTCCTTCAACAGACAAACTACATTATCCTATAGCCAAATAATTAAAATTTTAACTCATCAGTCCAGAGCACCTGCTGCCACTTTCAGCACCTCAGTCCTGGAGTCGCTTGGAGAATGTGTTGTAGGATGTTTTGTAGGGCATTTTATAATTTTCTTAAAACCTCACTCAGCTTTAAAAATTTCTCTGAGAGACCTTGTTATAGAAAAACTAACCTTGTTTTATTGCTGTGCTTAATCTCAAGACCAACTTTGTCGCAGAGTTTGGCTGTTACTTGCCCAGTTCTAAGCCTCCTGTACAGTTGTTTTGGTCTCAGTTCTTTACTGGGTCTCACAGTGTGACATTGATGATCATTAGTGATCGTGTCACTGACGAATCATGCAGGTCATCACCCTTTGCATTTTCCCCTGTATTTCGGAGACTTTGCATTTGGCAAATTTACACTAAAATATCATTACAGTATTTATATTTCTGAAAGCATTCTTTGTTTACAGCATTTTTTCACACAAGTCTAAAGCTTTAGCCCTGTGACATTTAACTGTTCTTTCTCCTGATTTATACCATTTTGAACATGTGTTTTTAAATTCAAACAATTACACGTATCTTCAGTAATTTCCATTGTTCTGCAAGGAGTCATTGAGTGCCACCAATGACTGTGTTTAGTTTTGTAAAAGCTGTGCAGTATTTCTGGATATTGTCAGCAAGGTAATGTTAATTAAACTTTTTGGGTCAACAGCTTTTATTTATTTCATTTTAAATAAGTGTGCCTGGATGAAGCCCAGATTAATTTAATTAGAGCTTCCTGTTATACATTTTGAGGGAAAAAAATCCTTTAATTAGTGTCCGAGACCCCGTTGAACAACCCGGTGGGACACTGTGTGAAAACTCTAGTCTAAAGAGAAAACCTTGTTACAGACTTTGTTTGACTTCTGAGAAGAGGTTTTAATAAGATACTCAAGAAAGTGCACTCAACTTTCTGGCCCCGGGGATCATAAAATAGATTAAGAATTCAGTTTGTTCTTGGTTGAGAGGGTTAGCACATCTGTTGGATGTTAAAGGAATTACGCTCTCATTTTTCAACTTTCTAACTAATGTTTTTCTAAACCTGTGAGAGCTTCTCTGCGACAGGAAGAAAGGAAGGATGGAAGGCTCTTAGCTCGGTTTTTTAATATCTACATTTTTGAATCAGGTTGTGTTTCTGTCTGAGCAATGTGGTGGGTTTGTATTGTTTATTGGAAATCCACAAAACTTGGGATGGGATTTGCTAAAATTTGTATAAATGATCGTATTTTCTTTAAAACTCCATATTTTAAAGTGTTTTAATGGTGTGTTTCACTGTGTTCTGATTGTATCTTATATATTCTATAGCTTCTCTGTGTTATTTCCTAGTAGCGTGACATCAGTCCACACCTATTATTGTTTTCCTGTCATCCAATCACAGAACTCCATTTACCTTTCTCCCTTCTCACTCACCAGCTTCCTCTCTACTGTTGTCTTTTCTACTGTTCTACCTTTGTACCAGCACCTGTTTACCTGCTTCAAGAAAACTCCCTATTTTTAATTATTTATTTATTTATTTTTTTTTTTTGTTTACATTTTTTTGTAAACTCTCTATTGATCCCCTGTTTACTTCCTGTGTTCCTGGTTTCTGAAGCGCACAGATTACTCACCGGCAGATACTAACCAGATTCACTCGCTACATGTACCTGGTCTGGTAAAGAGTGTGTTACACGATGAGGTCCTGTCCTTGTGTTTGTGTCCTCCGGATTGTCGATTCTGACATCGACATTCTTGCTGTGCCACCTCCACACTTTACTGCTATTGGCTGAAACCAATCATGGGGATTACATTAACAAAGGGTTTCAAACAAATGAACATAAATGTAGCACACAATCATCCAAATAATACCATATTCGATAAAACTCATAAACATTTACATACATCAAGCAACGGAATGGCACATCAACTTTAATAAAGTGAACATTTATATACATTTCCTTTGTTACAAATATCCCCTTTTCCCTAGAAGGTGGACTGATCCTGAGTGACCAACCAGGTTATATCACATCTGCAAATCTGAGACAGAAGCTTGCACATTAAAACACATACGAAATATGGTATGATGCATACACAATTGACACATCATACCGAAATACATAAATTACAAGATTCTGTTTATAAAATAATATTACACAGAACAATGATTGGCTCGGGGGATGATGAGGTAAGAACAGGAAGAATGGCTACATCATCACAAGCAGGACAATGACCCCAAACAGGACACCCATGAGTCATATATAATTCATAAATGTATTCTGTGTAAAGGAAAACAAAACACCCTGGAATTGCCAAAATCATTGAGGTTGTGTTGGATTCTGCGAAGAGACAGTTTGTTCATTCACTGCATTGTGTTTGTTAGAGGCTACCTTTCTAAGATGGTGAAAGGGAAGGGTTAATATAAACTCAAATGTACAGACACACACACACTATGGAACCAACTCTCATTTATTAAAGAAATGGTAGAAATGGCGTGGTAGGGCAAAACCTCACATAAAAAAATATACTTTAACACAACTAATAGCAGCGGCTCCACTGTATTGTCTATATGTGCTTGATGCAATGGCTTTTTCAACTATCCTTTGAAGGACAGTGAGAGTAGGCTCTATTGTAGCGGGGTGAAGGATCACAAGACAAGGATTTGTGCAATAAAGTGCCTGGAGGGTGGATTTATTCACAAAGAAGTGACGGTGCTCTTCGGTGGTAGTGAGTTCCTCGTGCTTGTTCCCCTTTAGTGGCTGTGCTCTGATCCCGTGTAGCAGTGAAGTGAAGGAGTGTTCCGAAAGTGTGCCTCTTGGTCTCAGCTGCTGTCTAGGGAGAGAGAGAAGAGCCATTAGCATCTGTAATGTTGCGAGGTCGAAGCTCAACTGGCTTGGGTCACTTCTCTCTCTTATTTGGTCCCACTGACTGCCGGCAGCTGAGGCTAGGTGGTGGTTGTTTGCGGGGTCCAGGTGTGCGTCGTTTTAGCCAGGACAGCGATGAATGGAATGGAAACCCGTCAAGCCCCCAACAGCGAGGTACCGGCCCAACCTGGAACACACATCTATTTAGGAATCAGGGGAGGGTGGGTAGTGACCCATGACAGACCTGCGTATCCGGCCCAGATCCGAGACAGTCCGTCAGCATTAGCGTTGGGCGCTGCCGCCCCCAGGAGACGAAGACGCCAAAAGCCCACCCAGCCTGCCATGCTGACGACCGACAGCAGGAGAGATGGTGAGTCTACCCCCTCTACAGCTAACCTCTTCATATAATGTATTCCAGCAAGTAACAAGAGGGGGGTCCTTCAGCCGCGAACAATACCAGGACGACCGACTCAAGCACTGTTGGTCGCAAGTACATGTGGATGAAGGACAAGACATCCAACCAGGTCCCCATCCTCTCCCGCATTTCATTATAAAAAAACGGTCTCTTCTGTTGTGTCGCTAAGCGAAGGGGGGAGGTGAAACATCTCCCGGTGGTACCCAAGGCGAAGACGGAGACAGTTATGGAACTGGCACACTCGCACCCCATGGCTGGCCATCTAGGGGCAGTGAACACCACCCAGAGGATCCGTGACCGGTTCCACTGGCCGGGCCTCGATGGAGAGGTGAAGGTCTTCTGCCGCGCGTGTCCAACCTGCCAGGCTACTTCGCTGTGGACGCCTCCCCCGAGGTCGAAGCTCAACTGGCTTGGATCACTTCTCTCTCTTATTTGGTCCCACTGATTGCCGGCAGCTGAGGCTACGTGGTGGTTGATTGTGGGGTCCAGGTGTGTGTAGTTTTAGCCAGGACAGCGATAGTCATCACCCGTCACAATATACATTTCTCTGTTTCTTTCTTTACAAGATGGCGCCACAGATGGCTGCCTCGGTCTGTCACCGAAGCAAATTCCTTTTATGTGCAAACCTACTTGGCAATAAAGCACATTCTGATTTTTATCCTAATACTAACTCACAAACAAAACAGGGAAAAACACAAAAGGCAATCAACGATTGCTAACCAGCCAGCTGCTGGAGAACAAATACAAACTAGAAATTTCAAAATGGAGAAATGACAAAGCTCAAGTTTACCAGACACATGTATATCTCAAATAATGAACCCTCACAGGGAAGAGGGAGCAGGAGCCTTAAGAAGGCAGCGGGCAAACGAGGGGAACAACAAACCAGACATGAGGAGCAGGTGAGGCACACAAGGGCAAATTGACAAAGACACAGAATGAAGACACACACCGGAGGCCAGAATAAAAGGTACAAGAGGGGGAACACAGACAAAGAGCATGAGCAGGCAGGAAGGGGCAGAAACCGAAGAAAAGGTTACAAAATAAAAGACAGACAAAACAAAATAAAAGTAACAGGAGGAAGACCCTAACAGTGTTCCTCAATACGTAAACTAAATAAGGATTGGTTGTATTGCGCAGTGCAACAAAATGGCCACCGAGAGGTGATAGGTGCTGGAGCCCTTTGATCGCTGCTTGCAGCTTTTAATTTATTTTTGCTTCTCATATGAGTTATCTTGTCTAGTCTAGTCCAGAAAGCTGAAGGATTTCATGACCTCTTACTACTTCAGCTCATCTCTCTCTGGCCAGAGTCTAAAAAGAGTTTGAGGGAAGGTTTTCGAACAGTTGATCTCGTCTGATGAAAATCTAGCCACAGGGGTTGCAAGCCAGTGACTTCTGTGCCGGTCCCAAGCCCGGATAAATAGAGAGGGTTGCGTCAGGAAGGGCATCCTGCGTAAAATATGCCAAAAACCAAATATGCAAGTCACCAAATCGATTTTCATACCAGATCGGTCGAGGCCAGGGTTAACAACGACCGCCTCCGGTGGTGTTGACTTAAAGGGTGCCAGTGGAAATTGGACTACTGTTTGTCGAAGAAGGAGAGGAGGGAGAAGGATTCGTCGACAGAAAGAGAACAGGAAAGGCAGGAGTGAAGATCTGAGAATAGGGACTCTTAACGTTGGTACAATGACAGGGAAGGGTAGGGAGCTGGCGGACATGATGGAGAGAAGGAAAGTAGATATTCTGTGTGTGCAGGAGACCAGGTGGAAGGGGAGCAAAGCGCGTAGTATTGGAGGGGGATACAAACTGTTTTACTATGGTGTGGATAGGAAGAGAAATGGGGTAGGAGTGATCCTGAAGGAGGAGTTTGTGAGGAATGTTTTAGAGGTGAAAAGAGTGTCAGACAGGGTGATCAGTTTGAAGTTAGAAATTGAAGGGGTGATGTTGAATGTAGTGAGTGGTTATGCTCCACAAGTAGGCTGTAAGTTGGAAGAGAAGGAGAGATTTTGGAGTGAGTTGGATGAGGTGATGGAGAGTGTTCCCAGAGGAGAGAGAGTAGTAGTGGGAGCAGATTTCAACGGGCATGTTGGTGAGGGCAACAGAGGTGATGAGGAGGGGATGGGCAGGTTCGGTGTTAAGGAAAGGAACCTAGAAGGACAGATGGTGGTGGACTTTGCCAAGAGGATGGAAATGGCTGTAGTTAAAACTTATTTCCAGAAGAGGGAGGAACATAGAGTTACCTACAAGAGTGGAGGGAGGAGTACGCAGGTAGACTACATCCTTTGTAGACGAGCCAATCTGAGAGAGGTCAGAGACTGTAAAGTAGTGGTAGGAGAGAGCGTAGCCAGACAGCATCGGATGGTGATGTGTAGGATGTTTCTGGTGGTCAGGAAGAAAAGAAGAGGAAAGATTGAAAAGAAGACCAAGTGGTGGAAGTTGAAAAGGAAGAATATTGTGAGGAATTCAGACAGAAGCTGAGACAGGCTTTGGGTGGTCAGGAAGAGCTTCCAGATGACTGGGAAACTACAGCAGAAGTGATCAGGGAGACAGGAAGAAAGGTGCTAGGTGTGTCAGCTGGAAGGAGGAAAGAAGAGAAAGGAACATGGTGGTGGAATGAGGAAGTACAGGACATCATCCAGAGGAAGAGGCTAGCTAAAAAGAAGTGGGACATTGAAAGGACTGAAGAAAGTAGACAGGACTACAAGGAATCGCAGCGCAGAGTGAAGAGGGAGGTGGCAAAGGCCAAACAGAAAGCATATGATGAGTTGTATGCCAGGTTAGACACGAGGGAAGGTGAGAAGGAATTGTATAGATTAGCGAGACAGAGAGACAGAGATGGGAAGGATGTGCAACAGATAAGGGTGATTAAAGATAGAGATGGAAAGGTGCTAACAAGTGAGGAGAGTGTGCTGAGAAGATGGAAGGAGTATTTTGAGGAGTTGATGAATGAGGAGAATGAAAGGGAAGGAAGGGAGGAAGATGTGAATATTGTAGAGCAGGAAGTTGAAAAGATTAGAAAGGATGAGGTGAGGAAGGCTCTGGGGAGAATGAAGAGTGGAAAGGCTGTTGGTCCAGATGACATACCAGTGGAGGTGTGGAAGTGTCTAGGAGAGACAGCAGTGGAGTTCCTTTCTAGGTTATTCAACAGGATTTTAGAGAGTGAGAAGATGTCTGAGGAATGAAGGAGACGTGTCATAGTACCAATCTTTAAGAACAAGGGTGATGTGCAGAGTTGTAACAACTACAGAGGCATAAAGTTGATGAGCCACACAATGAAACGTTGGGAAAGAGTAGTGGAAGCTAGGCTAAGAAGAGAAGTGGATATTTGTGAGCAGCAGTATGGCTTCATGCCCAGGAAGAGCACTACTGATGCAATTTTTGCTCTGAGAATGTTAATGGAGAAGTACAGAGATGGTCAGAAGGAGCTGCACTGCGTCTTTGTGGATTTAGAAAAGCGTATGACAGGGTGCCGAGAGAGGAGCTATGGTCCTGTATGAGGTCAGGAGTGGCAGAGAAGTACGTCAGAGTAGTTCAGGATATGTATGAGAGAAGTAAGACAGCAGTGAGATGTGCTGTAGGTCAGACAAAGGAGTTCAAGGTGGAGGTGGGGCTACATCAAGGATCAGCTTTGAGTCCCTTCTTATTTGCTGTGGTGATGGACAGGTTGACAGATGAGGTCAGACAGGAATCTCCATGGACAATGATGTTTGCAGATGACATTGTAATTTTTAGTGAGAGCAGAGAGCAGGTGGAGGAAAACCTGGAAAGTTGGAGGTCAGCTCTAGAAAGAAGAGGAATGAAAGTCAGTCGCAGTAAGACAGAATACATGTGTTTGAACGAGAGGGAGGGAAATAGAACAGTGAGGTTACAGGGGGCTGAGGTCAAGAAGGTGCAGGAGTTTAGGTATTTGGGGTCAACAGTCCAGTGCAATGGGGAGTGTGGAAAAGAGGTGAAGAGATGAGTGCAGGCAGGAAAGGTAGTACAGAACAGTAGTGAGACCAGCTATGATGTATGGGTTGGAGACTGTGGCAGTGAGGAAGAGACAAGAGGCAGAGCTGGAAGTAGCAGAGATGAGGATGTTGAGGTTCAGTTTAGGAGTGATGAGGGATGGACAAGATTAGGAACGAGCACATCAGAGGGACAGCTCAGGTTGGTTGTTTTGGAGACAAAGTCAGAGAGGCCAGGTTGAGATGTGCAGAGGAGGGATAGTGGTTATATTGGTAGAAGGATGTTGGAGATGGAGATGCCAGGCAAGAGGTCAAGAGGAAGACCAAAGAGGAGATATATGGATGTGCTGAAAGAGGACATGAAGGTAGTTGGTGCAAGAGTAGAGGATACTGAGGACAGAGTTAGGTGGAAAAGGATGATTCGCTGTGGCGACCCCTAAACTGGGAACAGCCGAAAGTAAAAGAAGATCTCGTCTGATGAAACTTTCTGTTGTCAATATCGCCCAGAAGATGACTGTTTGCTCTGCCCTTTTCCTGTAAATAAACACCAGAGGCTGACACACTGAGTAAAAGGGACCCTTTAAGAGCTGCACATGTTGTATTGTTTAATTTTTCACTGAAATGCACATGATTTCTTTAATATTAGCAGCTGCTCTCTCTTTCTCAAATGTACTGCAGCTATTTAAAAGAACTGAATGTAAATTGAAACTCATCATTTGTGTTGACAGTTTTCTTTTAGTCATGTACTGTGCATGCAATCTGCTGTAGTGTATGATCTTATGAGAAACACTGTGATTTTCTGAAAACAGCTTTTGTTCAAAGACTTTCACCGAGATTAATCACACAGCCAATCGCCATTGATTTACCCTTTTATAAAAATCTGGAACTCAGCACATTGAGTCTGCTTTAGCTCTCCATCCATTGAACTAATTAGCTCAATGATCCTGGCTGATCATCAAAATCCACTTTGTCCATTCCTTGAAAACCCATCAAAGAGTGAAACATGATAAGTGCAACATTCCAATTGACTTTTTGCAAAGGAAATCTGTGCAAGAGTGCTTTGGCTTGTTTCTGGGCATAAAGCAACCTACAGTTTTCTGTGGTAGAAAAAAATATATGTAATTGAGGGTTAGTATCAAGCAGAGACACATCACTTGAAGTGATTTGTTGTTTGTTGGGCCAATTTGGTGACAATGTTGTCATGGCTACAGCAAAATCTCTGTATTTAGAAGAACAGACGAATGTAGAATTCAATTTCTCTGATTACAAGTCCAGTTATTTATATTCTTAGTGCAGATCAATTGGAAGGTTAAGAATCCAAATGTCAGTAATCGATATAAACAACACATAGCATGCTTGAATTACCCATAAAGTGAATCACATCCCAAGCATCTATAGTCACACATATATAGGGTGAACCTTGTAGGCAGAGACCACATCTCTAGCTTTAGCTGTTTATTATGGAGAATGAGTCACAAGGTGAGCAGATCAGACTCAGACAAGTACAGCATTTGAATCTTATGGACAGCTGAACAAAAACCTCAGGTTATATCCTCAGTTGGTGCATTAATTTAGATTTTATTTTAGATTTTAACTGTCAGTATTAGTGATTTGTTAAGAACGAAATTTAATGGTGGGTTCATAATAATATACAGTGTATTTTGAAAAACCTCTCCCTTTAATTTTTTTTTTATGATTTGACCATTTTGTATGAAATCTTAGCAATGGATTACAGTGTATTTGGGTAAATGAATCAGTTCTGTTCAAACATTATAGCAGTCACTACAGGAGTCCCTCAGGGTTCAGTCCGGGGTCCACTTTTAATCATAAATGAAATTACTTGCATAGACATTACAGCAGTGTTTCTCAAACTTTATTCTCACTCCCCACTTTGGACAAAGGAGCACACTCAAACCCCACCTGCTTTTATCACCCGACAGAATGGTGGCCAAGCCTGATTTTTTAAATATTTTATTTCTCTAAATAGCTTAGCTAGTCTACAGGTTTATAAGGGTATAAATTAGGCTAGCCACATCAAAAAAGTGAAAACCAGCTCAGGAATATGTGCTGTCAGTAGTTGCTACATGTATAACTTCAGCTCACAATTGGAGAAAATAAAGTGCTGTAGTTTGTCACAAGTACAAGCTAAAATAAACGTGGTTTACCGTGTGACTTCTCTGGCTCTGAAATGTTCACCGACCTTTTAAGATATTTGTCCATTTTGTAGATGGAACAAACGATGTGTCCACCAGAGTCCAAGATGAGTCAGAGTCAAAGAGGTTTGAGTCAGAGACGTTTTCTATACAATGATCCTTTGGAAAATTTACTTGCAATGATATAAAAAATTAAATACTGATATTTTAAGACAGGTTAAGGCATTTCCCATTTTTGATCCTAAGCTTGCTCTATGAATCCTCATAACAAGTCTGGTACAAACTAGTGAGTGTCAGCACATTGTACTAGTTACAGCACATTGTCGATGAAATATAACAGCATAAAAAAAACAAACTATTTGTATGTAAACAGTTCAAATATATTTGACCCCAGTGGTCAAGATCAAGTCCACAGAAAACAAGACTCAAGTACTACACCACTACTGTCACAATCTCGTGGGGGGTTAGCAAACTGGACCCAAAAGCACTAAACCCGAATTTAAATGTCTTTAATATGGATTGGCAAACGAACAAAAACACAAAATACTGCCTTTGGTACGCAGATTAAAATTAACAAAAGGAAATCCAACTGAAAAAGTCTTCTAGTCAAAACAGGAACGGAAAAATAGTCCACTGAAGAGATGATCAAGGCTAGGCGAAGGCACGGCTAGGAACTTCCAGTCCAAGGAACAAAAAAAGTCAATAATCCTGGGAATCCTGAGAGAACAAGAGCGGAAGAGACTGTCCAACCAAACATTGTAACCTCTCATACAGAGTGAGATGAGCTAGTGACAAAAGCAAGACAACAGGGGTTTAAATAGCAAAAAAAAAAAAAACAAGCATCAGGTGGCAACAATTATAACAAGGGAACATATGAGGGAGGGGAGATAGGAGACCAATCAAGGAGGAAAGCACAAAATCCCAGAAATATCCGTAGGACTGTGACAACTACTCATCACCAATACGGCCATCTATGAGCATATTACACCAGCTCTGCATGACCTCGACTGGTTGCTGGTAAAAACATATTTTTATTTTAAGGTTTTATTATTGACCTAAATTGAAAAGTCTATAGGTTTATAGAGACAAAGCTGACATCATATTGTCACTGACACATCCATAGCGACCAGACTGTTGACCATAGCAATCTCTATGCTATATAACTATCTCAGGTAAAGAAGGTCATAGAGACATGGCAGTTGGGGTAGGTAACTCATATTAGCATGGGAAACTTAGTACGATGTCACAGATTTCTCCATAATAACCAAAAATTCAACCTTCTACTCAATTAAAATACTTTAACACTTTTACAGGTCAACATCAACGTTTCTGTTCACATTTTTGAGCCTGAGTTAAAGTTGTAGTATTTAAATAAATCAGTAGTTTGATTGTATATTTTAATTGTACATAAATGTAATTCTTCAAGAATTCCAGTAAAATGCTCCCAATGCTCTCATTCAGAAAAAGCTGGACATTTATAACTTAAAATTCCTTATTCAAGTTCAGATAAACTCCTATTTACGTTCAGCCCTCCATTGTTGTGGTTAGATTTGTTTAAACAGATGTTTTCTGATGTTTTTTTCATTATTTTCTTCTCATTTTAGTGAGGGCAAGCAATTACTTGACTTCATCTAATGCTTTGAAGATTAATATTGAGCCCTAGACAGCTTGAAAAACAAAAACCGCACGCACATCACCTCTAAATCAACATTTAAGCTTCTTCAAGCCCCTTGGATGTCTTACTGAAATCTTACCATTTAAAGCTTAGAGTTGGTCATTTGGTTAATGTACTAACACAGAGGTGCTGCTTTATTGTTCAATATTTATGCAACCTTAAGGTGGACAGAGTGTTTTTTCTCATCAGGACACCTTCATAAGATACACAAACTGCCTAATCAAGTTAATAAGCCAGACAGAAAGGAAACACTACTTGTAAAGAAAAGCAGTCAGCCCTTGAGGCAAACAGAGATCCTGACATCTGTGTTTGCACACAAAAAAAAAAACATTGGAGGGAATTGATCTCTAACCCATGCTTCTACCAAATGCTGTGCACATCCTTTCCATAGCAGATAAAAAAATTTGTTCTGGTGTAGAAAAACTGTAGAAAAACCAGTTATGGGACAAATAAAATATAAATAAAAATATGAGAAAATCAGAAAACATTTTGTTGCCAAATGTTTTATTTTGCAAGGTTTCTTTATCTCTTCCTTGTTGATTTTTAAACTCTGACTTTAAAGGAAGTGTAGTTTTATGCCTGTCTTTTAAATATGTATGCAAAGTACTGTGTAAATAGACCTCTCTTGTGTTTTTGGATGGATTTTGTCAGATGGCTTCTGTATTTTTGTTGTTTTTAAATGTCATATATAAAACAAGATTCGGGGGGGGGGGGGGCATATCAAGACTAGCCAGTTGGCTCCACTGCAGTGCATTACGACACCTGTATATAAGCCATTTTAGTGATGTTTGTATAATGAGTTTTGGGAGCAATAGTCAGGGCATGCCACAAGGGTTCCCAGACTACCATTACGCTTTAAAAAACACTATTTAAACCAGTCCTACCTTTTTATCCTTTCACCCCAGCTTCCTCCTCACTGGGTACTATTCACACCTCAGGGCTGCTATTCACACCTGCATACAGTAAGCCTTGGTGGTGAAAATTTGTGGAGTTTAACTGGCATTTGTTCAAGCAACCTCAACCCTCTTTTTCACCTCACAAAATAAAGAGGGGAGTTGGAACCGGATAATACTGTGCCAGGGCTCTTTACTGTAGTAGTTTCCAACATCATTCGCAGAATATTCCTGAGACACTTGACTGGTAGTACACAAATTTGTGAAATGGTGTGTGTTGTGTTCATGCGGTGAGGGGAAAAAGTATTTTACGCTGTGATGATTTAAATTTAACAACATTACAGTGAGTGACAGAATAAAATGAATTGAAAACAACATTTGTCACTGATCAGAGGAAAACCAGGAACATATAAGTAATACTGACAATAACATTATAAAACAAAAGACCTCATAATACCCTTCCAATCCGAGCTATTTCAAGTTTCTACAGGTGAATTTTTAACTTTGATCTAACAGGTAAAAGTTCCCCATGCTAATCCTCTCCAACAGTAACATTCTAGACACACTCTGTTCAAAGTGAATTTTGTTTAGTTAAAAATGTGTACATTATTTTCCAAGCTCTAAGTAACCCTAGGATTGAATCGGATTCCAAAAATGTTGTTTCAGGACTACGTCCCATCACAGTCACCGTGAGCGGTCGGTCATCAGGGTAAATCCTCTCGTGAATGAACCAGGGGTCAGAGATCTTATATTCCCAGCGCTGGGGTGAATGGATCACCAAGCTGTTGATGTGGGAACGCTGTGGAGGAAGTGGAAGACTAAATGTGGGATAGAAAGCAAGAACAGAGATAAAATGAGAGCGGCAGACTGGGGAATGAGAAATGATTCGATATGTGTGCATTTGGGGGTGATTTGGGCTTCGGGGAATAAAAGTCAGCCACCCCGGGAGCAAGGGGTCTCACATTCATCATCGACTCAGTTGGGAGCTACAGCAGAGGCTGCGTCCTGATTCCTTTGCTATAACCTTCTGTGCTCATCAAAGCATGTGGTTATTGTTCACACTGGCTTCCATTGGACAGCCAATCAAATCAGTGTGAAGCGTGCAGCTCAGACAGTGTTTGCTCAGTCCATTGATGTCTCAAAGTTTTAAAATCTGTAGATTAAATGCGCTTAAGAGTTAAAATCGTTGAAATTCAATTAAGACTTTTGAACTTGGCCGTATGCTGAGATTTTGCGCATGTTTTTCATTATTTGTTGTCTAGCAGTGTCAATCTTGATAAGATCCTCGACATAATTGTTCCAAGAACTGCATGGTGTGTATTTATTCTGAGAGCTCTTTTAATTAAAAAATAACAGAGGTATAAATGTAGGGCTGCGGTTTAACTTTTATGTAACTACAGTGAATCAATGCCCACACACTTACCTGTGTTTTTACATGTATGCTTTTCATTTGAGAGCCATGTGTGGTATATATAAGATTTAAAGGGTATTCACGAAGGCCCTAAGTCGATGAGATTTGGATCTAAACATATTGGCATTATGGGATTACTCCAGGAATGCATGTTTTTTTTTTTATGAAATGCCATATACTGGGAAGTGAAACCACATGCAATCTTAAGAAATTTGTTTATAGTTATGGCTGGAATACAGGCTTTTTGAAAAAAATGGGGATAGCATCCAAGATGTCTGACACTTGAAAAGATTCATTCATCTCCAGCTAACTTTCGGCGAGAGTCGGGGGTACACAGGGCAACACACACACACACACTCACACCCATGGAGAATTTAGATTATCCAATGAACCTGACGTATGTTTTGGGGGGAAACCAGATATCCAGAGGAATGGGAACAGGAAGAGCATGCAAACTCCTTCCAGAAAGTTCATCGATAAGCCTCGAACCAGCAACCTTCTACCTGAAGGCTTCTATTCTGATTGTAAAAATTGAAGAGTTGCTTTGATTTTTATAGTAAAAACCATTAAATTAGGCAGCACTGATCTCTGAACTACTGATAGTTATTGCATTACAACAGTAAAAGTAAGAACAGTCCTTGAATAAAATCACAAAACACACATTGAACTAGGCATTGAATCAAAATGAAATGACGGTTGATCAGAATTGGTTGTAAAGCTCCAAATCAGTGTCTATTGTAAAAAAAGAGTAGGTAACAAGGAGTGAGCCAGTGTTTGGAAGAATTGTTTGTAAAACAAACAATTGGACACTCGTTTTACGGAACAATTTGTGAGAAGCAGAACTATACCCACAGGAATAAACATGAAGCCAACAGCAAGAAAACATGTCAGTAAGTGTTTCCAATGGGTCAATGTGGTTTGTTGTCTTTCGATTATTAATACTTTGGTCATATTATGTTTAAACAGAAAAACCCATTAGTTAACTACTTCTAAAACCTGGGTGAAGATGTAAATATCAAGAAAAATGTGTGTTTTATTGAAATCACATGCCTTTTTGATGTTAAAATTGTAATATCTATATTAATACAAGTGTGTTGGTTGGCAGGTTTGTGATACAGATCTTTTAGATAATGTTCATGGATTCTATTTCCCAGTTTGAGTTTTGGGGGATTTTTAAGCCTTTATTTGAACAGACAGGACAGCATTTAGACAGGAAGAAGATAGCAAGTGGCAATGTGTTCGGGATTCGAACACTCATCAGCCAACACAACCGCAGCGTACAACTCCAGCACACGGTCCACTTTACTACAGGGCTCTCCCAGTTTAAATCTAATTGAAAAACGCCTCACTTCAACCTAGCTTTTTTTTAAATGCTGATGTAAAATCTATACACAGTCGCGTTAAAACACCAAATTCTGTCTCTACTATTGCACAACCAATTCTCTCTGTTTTAGTCTTATTCCCAGTGACTATTCCCAGGGCCAAACAGAGTAAAAATAGACTGTTTGGGTATTTTTAATCATTGATGATGATGATGATGATGATGTTGAGCATTTATGATTAGCAAGCCTATAGAAACAATACAAAAACAAAAGGTACATTAACAGATTTTGAAAAAATGTATGAAATAAACTCATTTAAATAACTTCAGAGTCAGTTTAACTCTATATAGAGTGGGACCAAATACACTCTGAGTAGAGTTAATTTGACTCTTAGGATTTTATTGTGTAGGATTACCTGGTTGATTCAACCTGTGAGGCAACTGCTGCCCTGGCCTCACCTGTGTGTGTATAGGAACTTCACCATGTAGCTCCCTATTTGAATTGGAATTGAAAGTGTGGTTTTTCCTACATGTCTTGATTTTTGATCTTGATTAGAACTAATATATTAGGCTCCTCCTTCTGTGAAGCTGGCTTGAAGCACCTGCCTTGACTGTTTCAGTTGTCCAGTGGTCACTTTACTGGGAGAGAGTGAGAAAAAGAGAACGATCCATCAGGATCAGTCCAGTCATCGTCAGGATTAGCTCTCATATGCTGTGGCTCTCTTCTTTTAAAAAGGTTTTGGTTTGATTAGCTGATTACTGGATTGGCATCTCCATGGTTACACTAATCGATGCACACAAAGCTTGACACAATGTCAAAAACAGTTCAGCAATAGCCTTGATGATATTCATTTACATCACTTTGTGTGAGTTATAGCCATTCTATGACATACTTTTGTCTTTTTATTTGTTAAAAATCTTTACCCTCTGTGCGGTTTCCATGAAATGATCCCAAGTGTGATCATTTACCGTCCCTTGACTCATATTGAGCGATGAGCTTACATTGTAATGATGCAACTGTTTTGAAGTAAAGTGGTATTTGACATTTTTTATTTTGTCAAAATAAATGCCTAAGAAACACTGCACTGCAATGAGAGTCACTGAAAGATATATGTGAACAGCACGCATATATTTTGAGGTTTGTGTCATAATTTCAGAAACTGATGCGTTAGATTGAGCAAAATTGCAGCCAGCGAACTCTTTTCTGTGTATTTCTTCTAATCTCATTCATGCATTCACTCTACTGTAACCATTGAAATTATTTCCTTTTGCTTTCAGACATTTTAAATACAACTAGACCACCACGGTTGAAATTATTGTATTTCCATAAACAAGGAGCTTTACCCGACTGTGAAACTGGAGAAGTGTTGGGACTTGTTTATAAAATTCAGCTTCTGGTTTATATGATGGAAGATGATCTCGTGACACAGTTTAGCTTTATTTAGATTTACTCGAGCTCTCTCCCGCATCTGTTTGTCAGAAAATTAAATGTACTGCATATAGATGCTTAACATAATACAACATAGCATAGCTCTGGGATGCTCCTGTGGGGATGCAGCATGCGTGCAAGTGTTTGTGTGAGCTCTATTATTCAGCTAATAGGCATTTGCAAATATCTTTAGGATTTTTATCAAAGCTTCAGGGAGATTTCTCTTCTTTTCTCGGATCCCTCTTTTATTACGCAAGCTTTGTCGAGACACCTAGAGCAGCACTTAGCTCAGATTACCATCTGCTTTCTTCTTCACCCCTTCACACCTCCTCTTCTGCTATGGAAGGTCCATCATATTTCATTGCTGTTTTTTATTTAAGATTTTCGGCATTTTCAAATTAGACTGTGGACAAGCATGCAATACTGGTCAGATATTTTATGAAGAGCTCTTATTTCCAGTGTCGTCAAAATGCTTCACTTCCTTCTTCCTCTACAGATAATTGTACTGTATCCCATTCAGTGCAAATCTCTGCAGGCAGTCGGAACTCCACATAACACTGACACAGAGTATTGTGAATATCAGTGCAAATGTGCTTTACTCAATTCTGCTCTGAGTCCAATAATTTCTATTCCTATTGTAAAGCAAACATTAACAACCAGATTCACATTTTTCTCACATGATTTTATTGTTGTGCACTAATTCTAGGTCAGTGTGTTAGCTCTGCGTGGAGATGGCCGGGGAGCACTTCAGCTGTTTGGTTAGTGGATGTCAGACTGTTTCTGGGAATATTTTTAGCTTCAAGAAAAGCAATATAAAACGACACAAATTTAAAAGAATGAATGCAAATCTATTTGGTGAGGAAACAGTAAAACCTGGTAGAATTCTGGTAAGAAAGTTTATTTTTGCACAGTCTAGCTTTTAAACAGGATGACTTGGGTGGTATTTAGTATAATTGTGTATTTAAAAACATTTAAAAAGTACAAAATGTATGATATGCATGTGCCAGTCACAGTGACAGTTTAGAATAAAGTAGGATTGACACGACACACATATTGTTTGATTTTGATTTCAAGAGTTTGATACATGGTAACGTAAATCAAAATGCAATCGTCTTCCAGTTTAATTTTACAGAGCCCAAATCAGTGCCATTAGTGCCATCTACTGGTGAAAAGAATAGGTAACCCTTGGAAGAACAAGACCTGTGATATGGCTAGTATTTTTCAATCGTCTGGCACAAAACAAAGCTCAATGGAACAAAAAGTGCTCAGAATATTATATATAATAATAATATAATTTCAACACTTATTTAATATTTTGTTTAGGCTCAACACTTAAAAAAACATAAAAACTGTTCATACAAAAAATTTCATTTTCATTCATTCATAAATTTTCCAATTTTTGAGATTGTGGGGGAAACCGGAGTACCCGGAGAAACCCACACAAGCACAGAGAGAACATGCAAACTCCTTTCAAGAAGGTCACCGGCGAGCCTCGAACAGACAACTATAATACTAACTGATAAGAAAAATGACATTTAATTCTTGGAATTGTACTTTTTGTTTAATGGAATGAAAAAGTATTTGTAAAAAGAAGCGCGGGGTTGTACTAAAAATTTTATTAAGCATTGACACAAAAGCTGTTTTAACGATAATTTATTAGAGCAATTTGTAGTAAAAAGTAAAAAGTAGTAAAAAAAAAGCTCAAAAAGGCCCAGACATCTAAGGGGTAAGCAGCCGTGTAAAAAAATCCCTGCTAAAGAATGTGTTGCTATGATTTGATGTGTTGTGTAATGATGTAAATATAGTGCCATAGACACAGCCACAATCACATATGAGAGCTTGCTTTGGTGCGTATTTAAACAGTGTTTTGTTTACCTTTAATGAATAAATATTAAACATTAGCATAATAACTACACCATAAAACGTCAGTCCAGAACCTTGGATTGATCTTTGACGAGAGCCTAACATTTCTGGGACAGCTTGATCATGCTCTGTATTATGCTTCATTATACTTGCTTACAGAAGTCACATGATGAGCACCTCTCTACCTTCACATCTCTTGCAGTCCTGCACCCCCCCCCCCCAGATGCCTGCATTCAGAAAATAAACATAGAGGTTCCAATAACCAGCTTTTAAAAAACAACTCTTTTAATACTTGCAGCACATAATTATAATTAGCCAGAACCTCTTCTTGGAGAATTTCTTATAATTAACTAACTCAGTGTGCTGTTGAAATTGTTCTGAATCAACCAGGTCTAATTGGTTTCACACTGAGTGAGTAGAAATTTAATTATATTGTACTTTTTCTTTGTGATTGTTTGATTTTACTTTAATTTTTCAACATTTCTTTCTGGTGGTGTCCCTCATGATTTTCTCAATAAAAACCGTGACCCATAAAAGGTTGAAAAAACATTGAACTAATGAACACTTTGTCACTGATTGCTTGTTATTCAAGCCACTTTGGATGAAAGCATCTACAAAAGGCATAAAAGCAAATTAATTAATTACATTACTGCAACATAACAAAAGAAACCATTATTATTATATAATACACTCAAATATTTATTCAATAGTTGCGATCAGGACCAGCTCTGAGTTTGTATTGGATGGCAATCATTCAGCAGCCAGGGTCACGGGGGCGCTTGCCGTGGTTTGGCTTCACTCCGCCAGCTATGGCTTGCTGTCCTCCTCGGATGAGTCAGAGTAGCGCCCTCCCCATGAGATGTGGAGAAGGGGAGAAAGGTGAGAAGCTGAGCCATAGAGAGATCCGCTTATAAAGGCATGAGGAAATATTGGATGGGTGGTCATGTCCTGACCGCATCTCCTGAAATATGTTTACCCTCCGGGTACTCCGGTATCGCCCACAATCCCAAAAACATGCGATTAGGTTAATTGAATAATCTGAATTCCCCTTAGATGTGAATGTGTGAGTGAATGTTGCCCTGTGATGGACCTCTCACCCAATGTGTGCTGGAAATAGGCACCGGTAGACCCCTGTGACCCTGAAAGGAAATAATAATGAATGAATGAGTACTTTTATCGGAGTAGAAAAACCATGAGGTTATGGTTGGCACTGCCAATTGTGCATTTGAACAGATGTTTTCTTGTTGGCTTCAGCATAAATCACTGTGCACAAATTATTGTGATTTATTTTTACTAATCAATGTTTTTGTTTACTGTAAATGTATTGTTTGAATGGAAGGATTTTTAGTTTACTTAAACACTATCTAATGTGGAAATAAGGAATATTTGTATCTTTTAAGGTGGAGAAAATATATGTTGTTGACATTGAATACAGGTTAGACTCTCTGGCAATGTAAATGGCAAAATTAATGTTAAAATAAATGCTAATCTGCAACTCTAAGTCTTCTCACACTGCTTAGATTTGTTGGACGGACAGACCCAACTGGATGGACAAGTTTTCCATATTTTATTGTTCATTTAATAAGTTATTTTTTGTTGCATAAAAGTCGAGGCTGACCCCGAGTGGCCCCAGTATGTGGGTTAATTGTAGAGACGCCGCTGGCTTGATTTCTGCTTGTTTTTCTTGATTTGGTTTAGTTTGTGCTGCTGAAGCTCTGGCCTGAAGCTGCTCCAGTGTTATTGCGTTGCTTTCCGTCTCCCAGGCTAGAACTATTTTAATGCCAGCAGACTCTCAAACAACCCAACACACATCAGGATGAATTTATCCCACATTAAACATCAATCTTTTTTGTTTGGAATATTTTTCTGTGGAGTATTCCTTTAGTTTAAATGGACAGGACATTATCATAACAGGGAAAACAGCAGGTAGAGAGAATGGAAAGGATGGGAATTCCCCCAAAATGTTACATTTGAGAAATGTAGATTTATCCAAAAGCTTAAAGCTTATCGGTAAAGCAAAACATAGAACTCCCAAGAACTTTGGTGGTAAAATGTACCATGGGGTTTAAAATAAAAACAAATGTGCCAATAATTGATATAACCACATTGTGCAAAAATGATTCCCGAAAACAGAATCTGAAGCTGGTTTCGAAATGTTTAAAACTGGCAAATTCTAAGTGACAATACCTACTGTTTATTTAAACAAAACAATTGAATTCAATAGTACTGTACTGTCACGGCCTGCAATGGACTAGCGACCGGTCCAGGGTGTCCAGGCACCGGCAGACCCCCTTGACCCCAAAAAGGGAATAAGCAGGTTGGAAAATGAATGAATGATTGCACTGTCACGGTGGATAGGACGAAGGAGAAAGTATAAGGTGTATACAAATTAATTTAGAAACATCCCTTGAAGGGAACAGTACTTAGTGTTGAAAGTAGTCTCTCAAAGCAAACAGCGGAATAACACCAGGAATTTGGTTGCATTAACAAAGGCTTTTGCTCTCTGGTGAACAGCCAATCATGTTTCAGTATCAAGTTATGCGCTATATCATTGTCTCATGCTGGTGTTCAAGATACTTTGTCATAAGAACAAGATGAGTGTCGGTGCGGGTGAGGAAATTATAAAAAAACTCATTTAAGAATTTATTACATGTTCTTATTTTGCAACGCTAAGAAAAAATTGTTATGTTTTCATTGTGATTTCAGAGTTTATATTTTATTTACTTTCAATGTTGACATTTATTATAATCAGAGGAAGGTTATCTATTTGTAATCTATTTTTCACCTGTTCCTTATTTTAAATGAGTCATAATAAAAATATCAACAATTCTGATATGAATGACTGATATCGTGATACAGTTTTCAGCCATATTGCCCAGCACTAGATGGATTGATGGTTGAAACCCAGAAGAGATAAAGCAAGCAATCCACAACGGGAGAATCCAAGAAGGCAGGAAGCAATCACGGAGAGTCAGGGGGTGTTAACTGTAGATCTGACCATTGAGAAGATGCATGGATGATTCTATAGGAGATAGTGCTCAGGTTTTTGGAATGATTATCTGTAGGTGAATTCATGGTAGGGACCTTGATTAGTGGCTGTGTTCAAAATCTCAAGGCAACAGATTATTTTTTGGTTTGAAGACCAGTTCATATTTCTAAGTGTTGAAAAAATAAAATGAAATTTGTGCCAACTCGACTTTTAACATGGATCTGCAAGCATACAAACCTAAGTTGGCATATTTTTTTCTAAGCATTTTATTGTAGATGCCACACTCTGTGTTCCCATTGGCACTATCTTGCACCTGATATGGAATATGTCTTATTGTCTGCACCTGTTCACGCCCTAATTAGCCATGATTCTGATGCATTTAAGTTCCCTGGATTCTTGTGTGTGCCTGCTAGCTTTCTGTTAGTTCCTTAGTACACCACAGTGACCCTACCGCTAAAAACCAAGCAAACAGAGAGCACTCACCCACTGTGTTCTATGGTGCCCTGGTGTCTAGGAATTAAGGTAAATTTGTGAGACACAGTGGTATCTAAGTTGGTAAATGCATCGCTGCAGGTGACCTAACCATAGTCCAGGGCTGGAGATTCCACCATGGAGTGAGTTCTGGATGGATTGGGGGACATGCTCAGGAGAATGCCGATGATAATTCCAGGCTCCACCCATGATGCTTCTGTTCCTGTGGTGCCTGATGCTGCTGCTTCTGTGGTGCCTGAAGCAACTACTAAACCAGAGCTCAGCATCATCCCCAAAGACACACCTCCCACTATCAACATCTCTCCAGCAATTAGGACCTCGTCAGCGATTGAGGCCTACCCTGAAGTTATCACATCTCCATAACCGATTGACTCCTCCACGAACTGCCTCTCTGAAGCCAGGTGCCTCTCCAAAGCCTGGTACCGCTCGAAAAAAATTACACCTCAACAAGAATAGGTGTCTTCAAGGTTAGATAGATCTCCAGAAGCCTATATCTCTCCAAAATCTCTTCAAGATTCAGGGCCTCCACAAGACACAGCACCTATTCAAATGCAGAGCGTCTCCAAGACATACGATCTCTCCAAGCACCGGTGCCTCTCCATGATGCTGCATCGGTCCAGTACAAGGCATCTCTTTCCAGATATTGGTGCCTCTCATGGGTTTGGTTGCTCAAAGTTTGGCAACTCTGCCGGTATGGCCTCTTTTTGGGGAATCGCAGATCTACACCATTCAGCGCTTCTACTCCAGTCAGAACCTTTCCAGGGCCTGGCACCTCTCCAGGCTTGGGTGCATCTCCAGGCATTGGTGCCTTGCCTGGGTTTGGTGGCTCCTCATGGTCTGGCACCTCCCAGGATATGGGTAATTTTGGGGAATTGGCTCGCCCCACCTCTCCAAGTCTTTGCCACACTCCATGAAATTTGACGAAGTTTTTAAAATAGTGTACTGAAGTAAGTATGGTCAGGTTTCAACAATAAACAGTGGCCCTTTACACTTGACAGCCCTTTTTTAAACATTTTAAGCAGCTTCAGATTTGTGGATAGTGTGGAATTGTCAATCATTGGCAGGTTTATATTGATTTTGAACCCCATGGTTTTGAATCCCATGTTCCCACAAATTTTAGCTTTAAGTTTTTACTGGAACATGTTCAGGGAGTAGTCTTTAAAGATTTAAAGTCTTAGAGCATTTGGTTATGGATAATCACTGGTTTAATCTCTGTTATTGTCATCAATGATTTGTGTGTAGTAAATGGCTGTTGTGTAGTGTGCTATCTGACGTTCCTCCTCTGAAAGCCCGAAGGTAAAGTTGTTTTTGTAATTTTTTTCATCAGGTTTCTATGCTCGCTCATAATTACCAAAGCTCTCAGATCCTCAAGGGTGGCCTTGCACTACGTAAACCTTTGACACAGAAATAGGACAAGCAGGAGATAAGGAGCACATTTCACTCTGTGCACATTCTTCAAATATTCTACAACTAGCAAAAATGTGGTGAGATTTAATAAATAAAGTTTTTATGTCAGGTTTAATAATAATCTTAGGGATGTTGAGTCTCACTGTTAAGCTTGCCACTTTTTGAATGCTGCAAAGCAATGAAAAAGATTTAATAGGCGGCAGAAGAAGGTCTCAAGCACTTTGATCATTATGATAGATGAAAAGTAATAAAATAACTCTCTGGCTGTTTAACTTTGGACCATTGAGAAAACAACCTGTCGCTTAAATATGAGCAGAAAGAAAGCTGCCCACTGTTTGAAAAATGCCTGAAAACATTGTGAACAGTGTTCCATTGAATCTGTAAAGGTTTGTTGAGGGATCCAAAATCTTTAAGGGCAGATCGATCAGTGTTGGGAAGCAGAATCAATGCGTCAGAAATGATTTCTTGACAGAAGAGCTCAAAGCTGTAGCAACCACATCTGTAAAGCACATAGTGTCTGCTTGCATTCCATGCTGGAACTCCAAATGAGGAGTGCTCCTGAATGTGAAATGCTGCTTAGTTAGATGTGGGCTTGAGAGTGTGTGTGTTAGAGTCGTTCCGCTTAAATAATGTTATGTTCTTCGTCTATTACATCATTTTGATATTAATTCATATTTTGTAGGCTTTTTTTCTAATGGTTCGTTTTATACTCGTTGTTTTCTCAGCTAAATCCAAGATTACGTTTATTTATCATGTAAACTATGTTCCTAATTGTCTAATATCCCCATGGCTCCCAATATTTTATGTCTTACTTTTCTTTTCCCTCCGTTCCATTTTTTTATTCCCTCCTCTTCCTTTCTTTTCTTTTACTTCTCTTCCTCTCGTTACTTCCACTTTACATTCCTTTCTTTACTTTTCCCTCCTCTTCCTGTCTTTTCTTTCTCTCCTCTTCTCTTCCTTACTTTCCATTTGCATTCATTTCCTTTCCATTCCTTCTCTTTCTTCTTCTTTCTTTCTATTCTTTCCACCTGTTCTTTTCCTTCCATAATCTCGAATCATGCACTTTCCGTTCCTTTATTTTGCCTTGCTTTACTTTCCCCCTCTTTCTTTCGCTTCCCAATCTTCCTTCCCATCCTCTTCCTTTAATTAAATTCAATCTAATAACTCCCTTTCCTTGTTTTCCCTTCCCTTTCCCTGCCTTTCCATTCCTTTGTTTGGCTTTCCATTGCGCCCTATTTCCCTGCACGTCCATTTTTTTCATTCAATGCAATCCCTCACTTCTCTTGCTTTGATCCCCTTCCTTTCATTTCCATATTTTTTTTACTTTGCTCTCCCTTTGCCCATCATAATTACTTTCCCTCCTCTTCATTTCTTTCTATCAAAACCATCATTCACTTTTATTTGCTTTGTTTTGCGTCCCCTCTGCTCCTTACTTTCCTTTATTTTGCTTTTCCTTTCTTTCCCCTCCTTACATTCAATCCACACACTTACTTTCCTTGCCTTACCCCCTTCCTTTCCTTTACTTTCCTTTGCTCCCCTTTCCCCATCTTCATTTCTTTCCCCCTCTTCTTTTCCTTCTATCAAATCCAATCATCCACTTTCCTTGCCTCCTCTCTCTTCTTACCTTTCTTTTGCTTTCCTCCTCTTCCTTTCATTTTCCTATTTTCCTTTCCTTTATTTCCCTTCTCTTCCCTTCCTTACATTCAATCCAATCACTCACTTTCTTGCCCTGCCCCCCCTCCCCCTTTCTTTCCCCCTCTTCCTTTCATTTTCCATCTTCCTATTCTTTGCCCCACTTCCTTTTGTTTCCCATTGTCCTTTCTTTCCCTCCTCTTCCTTTCCTTACATCAAATCAGCCACTTTCCTATCCTTGCCTTGTCTTTCCTTTACCCTCTTCCTTTTGTTTTTCCATCTTCTGTTGCTTTCTTTTCCTTCTCTCCCTTTCATTTCTTTACCTTCTTTTCACTTCCCTTTCACTGCCTTACCTTGTTTTGCATTTCCTTTCCTTACTTTCTCACTCTCAAGTGTCAATGGTCATGTCTGTTTAAGTTCTAGTTTCCTGGAACTCCATCTCTAGTTTCCTCTTCTTTCCCCATCACAGAAATATAAGCTTGTGTAATGTTCCTGTCCTCATTTCACTGACGCACACTGTCGCAGACAGCTCTATCTTTCCTCCTGTCATAAGCTCTCTCTCCTCTCCTCTCCCCCTCTCTCTCTGCCCTCTCTCTCTTTTGTTTATCTGACAGGCTCGTTCCACACATTCACAAACAGCTCTGTATCTGTAACCCTGAAGCTAATGTCACACGCATGTAAAAATACACAATTCCTTCACTAGACTCTCAAGCTTCGCTGCATGAGTCCAAACACAATAATCTGCGTTGTATGCAAGTATAGTGTACATATATTAGTATATTATACATATAATAATTGAACATGTTTATTCTTTATGTTTCTGTGGATAAATAATTTGTTGCTTAACCTTCCCTTTGAATCCTGTCTTATGTTTTGAGTCAGGAGCTGAGTGTCCGTGTGCAAGCTGACAGTGCACTTATTTATTTTATCATTTATTATCGTGGTTTTATAAATGTGCTGAAACAGACTGGTGATCCTTTCAACCAGAGCATCTTATAATTTAGTGCAAGGATTTTTGTTGTTTTATTTTTGCGAAATAGTCAAAAGCCTTGACGCACTGTGAACACAAGAGGAAAGGTAAAAGTGTTGCTATATAAAAATGAAAATATTGTTTGCAAAGTCTAAATGATAATTATAATTGGTTCAACTGTTATTTAGGGCTTGAGTGGGTTTATTTTTTTTCGAGTAATCAAAAGTGATTACCTGTGATGGGCTCCAGGAGCAGTACAGTTTTTGCCCTTTTCCTTGTATTGTGAACAGAAATGAGAAGAAATGACAGGTTGGGATAGAGGGGTAATGATGCAGAGCTCACCCTGCTGAACCACATGTTAACCCCTAGACCACCAGAGCTTGACGAATAAATCCGGTTAATGTTTTATTACAAATACTTTAAGGGGATAAAAGTTGGATTCTGGATATCTGCCTAAAAGGGAACTGAACTTTTAAACAAATGTAGCACATCCGGAAACGTGTCCACTATTTTTAATTAAATAAAGAAATCAGCACTACATTTTAATAATGTAACATACACCCGGAAGCTTTCAATGTGCACTTTTATAACTTTCTAAATAACAGCAGCTCTGATTTTTCTGCCCACAATTAGGTGAAATGTCACTCGTGTGAGTGTGAAACAGAGATAATTGTGGATTTCCGTTCACCTGGCAGCGCCTAATTAATTTTCATCTGCTCTTCTGCATCAAAGCTCTGCTGCTGTTCTGTTGCATAAGAATGAAAATAATATGATTGAACTAAACCCTGTATGAAAATGAGCCCAATGAGCTCCAAAAGCACTACAAAAATCTACAAATCTTTTTTAAGAAACTGTCGTTTTACAGTAAATCGACCCCTAGCTTGAATAAAGAAGTATTTAGTTCTGAGAACTCATGTTACAGTAGGTACGGACAGTATTCAGATCCCCTACAATTTTTCACTCTTCATTATAATGCAGCCATTTGCTAAACTCAGTTCATGTTTCCACATTAATGTACACAGAACCCCCCGTGTCAACAGATGAACCCAGAATTGTAGAAACAGAAATGTAAAGTTTTTTTTTTTTTAAAGTAAAAAATGTCAAATCTTTTTTTAAAAAGAAAAACATATACATCACATGTTTCTAAGTTTTCAGACCCTTTGTGTGACACTCATTTCAATAGTAAACTCATATTCTGTCCATTTCTTCTGATCATCCTTGAGATTACTTCATTTGAGTACAACTGTGTTGATTCTACTGATTGGACTTGAAAGCCACATACCTATCTATATAAGACCTTACAGCTTACAGTGTATTTCAGATCAAATGAGAATCAGATCTGGTCATGGTTACAAAAATTTCTGCTATACTAAAGGTTCCTAAGAGCTCATTGGCCTCCATAATCCTTAAAGAGAAATGTTTGGGGTGACTAGAACCCTTCCTAGAGCCATCACCTTGGTGAGAGAGGTTAAGGTTCACTGTGGGTAAGCTCCAGATGGTAGAAAGTTGTAGAAAGTCAATCATCACCAGTCAGGGCAGTCATGGCAAGCCATGAAACCTCTCCTCAGTGTAAAACACCTGAAGGACTCATATTCTTTTATATTAAAACATTCAAGATAGAATGTTTTCTATTTTGAAACACAGACTTGTGGCTTAAATTCTAAGTGGGATGTCTGGAGAAAACCAGGCACTGCTCATCCAACACAGTCCCAACAGTGAAGCATGGTGGTGGCAGCATCATGCTGTCGGGTCATGCTTTCGCCTGCATGGACAGGATGATCGCTTGTAATCAAGGGAAAGATTAATGCAGACCATGTACAGGGATATCCGGGAGGAAAACCTTCTGCAGAGTGCTCAAGATGCCAGACTTGGCTAAAGGTTTATCTTATAACAAGACTGTGACACAAAGCTGAAATGACACTGAAGTATTAAAACATCCCAGTAACTTTTCTTGACTGGCCCTGCAAGAGACTATACCTAAACCCAATTGTCCAGAAAACAAGAAAAAAATGCTGTTTTGAGAAAAACGGCTCACTTACGCAAAAACAGCTGTGTACCGAGGCTAAAGGTTTTGAAATCAATAAAATAACAGTTATGCACATGCTTAATTTGTTTAAATAATTCTTGCACACTTTGCATAAACCAACTTATTTCCGTTCTCAAATATCCCAGTGTTTGTCTCCTATATGATATATTTAACATTATTATCCAGACAACCAATGATTTATAAATGATAAATTCCTCTTTACGGCGGCACAGTGGCGCAGTGGGTAGCACTGTGGCATTCCAGTTAGAAGGTTGTTGGTTTGAGGCTCTCCGGTGACCTTCCTGGAAGGAGCATTTTCTCCCCGTGCTTGCGTGGGTTTCCTCTGGGTTCTCCAGTTTCCTGTACAATCCCAAAAAACATGTGGTTAGGTAATTGAATAATCTAAATTCCCCTTAGGTGTGAGTGTGTGTTGCCCTGTGATGGACTGGCAACCTGTTCAGGGTGTACCCCCCAATGTGCACTAGAGATAGGCACCAGCAGACCCCCGTGACCCCAAAAAGAGAATAAAGGGGTTGGAAAATGAATGAATGAAAAATCCTCTTTAGCATTTCATGCTCTGAAACGATTTTTTCTGCCCCCTAGAGGCTGGCTAAAATTAAATAAACATCAAACTAGGCCCTTGCTTTCTTAGCTTTATGGTCTAAAAACTTATTTATTTTTTTAACGAAAGTTTAAATATTGAAATAGCTTTGAAAAGTTACATCAACACATCTTTTATTTGCTTTATTATTTTATAATTATACACTACACAGTTATTAATTTGGGTTAATAATATTAACATAAATATATTGCCCTTATATTACCATTTTCATCAACTCTTAACCAGATTAAAAGCATAATTTCTGAACAATACACTCTAATCCCAAGACATTCACAGAGTGATCTACAATCTTTTCTTTCTGTCCTTGATACTCCACTTACTCCCTCTTTTCCTCTTTAATTTCCTGCTCAGTCGCTCTTTCACACAACGATTATATAAAACTGTTCGATAGAGTTTCACGAGCTAGAGTTTATTTACTTACCTTTATAAGATGGTTCACATTTCCTCAGAATCATCCTAAAAGAGACAAGAAGAGCTTCAGTCGTTCGTCTGGAGAAACATAAGGTGAAAATAGACATAAGCATCAATATTTATTCTTATTTAAATTGTTTTGCTTTAATTGTCTTTTTGCAATATTAATTTTTGACCAGATTGCTTTAAAATGTAAAACACTTGTGTCATTTTCACTGGTGAAATTAATATAAAGAAAATGGCCGTGAAATATTCATTCAGTCATTTCTTTTTCAACCTGCTTATTCCTGTTTTTAGGGTGACAGGGGTATGCCGGTGTTTATCTCCTGAGCATATTGGGCGAGAAGTGGGGCAACATTCACTCACACATTCCCATCTAAGAAGAATTTAGATTATTCAATTAACCAAATCACATGTTTTGGGATTATGGGGGAAACCGGAGTACCCGGAGGAAACCCACGCAAGCACAGGGAGAACATGCAAACTCCTTCCAGGAAGGACACCGGCGAGCCTGGAACCGACAACCATCTAACTGACACTGTCCTGCCCCACAGTGAAATATATGAAAAATAAATGCTACAATATTAATCTCATTATTTCAATTTGTATATTCCTTGAATTTGATTCAGTTATTTATTTATAGTTTATAACTCATGGACACTTTTAGGTTTCAGAAATTACCTGTTAATTAATGACCAATAACTGCATTTTTAAATGACTTTATATGTGCTGCATTACAAGCTCTTTCTATCTTTTTAATGATTTATAGATTGATGTTTTATTTGTGATCTATAGTGGTTTAGGAATGTACCAGTTAGATACGAATAAAAAAATAAGTCATTGCTTGTACAGTGTAAAAAAAAGTTACATATAAAGTATTAAGGCAAAGACTTTGAGTTTAATAGGGGGTTGAAGATGTTAAAAACAACAAATTTCAAACAGTTCTCTCACCTTTTTTTTTTTGCTTTAGTAACTCAAAATGACAAGTTTAATGAATTTCCTCAGAGATGTGCACTTAACTTCAAGCTCCAGTTTCAGGCGACTTATAAAAATGATCTTTCCTGTTGAGGAGAACTCAATTGTCTTTGCAGCAGGTGACCTTAAAAGTGTTTCTACAGTGTGAAAGTTTGTAGTGTAAAACTTAATTACACTCCGTATTCGAAGCAGGTTAGTGTGTCATTTTTTTACGAGTGAAATAAATGTAGAACAAGAATTTATTAATGGGTAACAAGCAAATATTCACACTAGTGACTGGAATGTTACTAGTTTTCTTCCATATTCCAAAGTAAACATCTGTGTGTCCTGCAAGAAAATTCATAATCCATTAATGTTTGCTTGTTAACCAAGAGAAATTCAAACATTAATTCCGTTATAAACTAGGAAGTTATAACTGAATATCAAATGGTTCATTTTGCAGTGGAATGTGTCTTTATTGAAATTATAATTCTGCATTTATTTCACACACATAAACTACAACTGACATCTATAAAAGAATGTAATCTGTGCAACACTCATGGATTTGTTTACTTTTATAGCCAATGTTTTACATGGTTTAGCCACAAATAAAGACAGCTATCAATAAATATCTTATAACGAGCTTGTTAAGGTATATACCATACATTTTAAGGTAAAAATGGCAGATGTGGTTGCCAGAACTTTATAGTTTTATAACTGTCTGAGTAACACGTTTATGATGTTATAGAACTGATTATACTTCCAGGGTTTAAATTGTAAGGGTGCTCTATTGTTTACAGCACTGTACTGCTAAAGATTTTTTTTTTTCAGGTAATTTTGCCATAATTCCATAAATAAAGTCCTAACTTCAGTACATTTCCTAGTTAGTGGCATTATTTATTTTTTTTTTACAGCTCAATATTATCTCTATTGCATCTAAACCCTATGAATTTATGGACAATGGATTTCAGCTAAGCAATACTTCTAAATAGATTTATCAACCATTAAATCGTTAATGTAAGGACTGTGGTGGATGGAAGACCTGAGCATTAGCTGCTAATTAGCTAATCAACAGATTGATTAGCAGACTGAAAGGGAATGTTAAGGTTACCGATGTAACTCATGGTTCCCTGAGGAAACGGAAGACCCTTAAACGCAGACTTGAGGCAGTAAAGAACCTGCAACTCTGCTCCCAATGCTAGTCAGCATCACCGGCAACCACAATCCTCATCAGCCAATCACCGAATCTTACTATAAAAGGACTACAACTTCCATAACTCCTTGTCCATCATTAATGTTGTTCCATCGTGTTACTTCCTGAACTCGCCTCGTTTGTTTTGTGAGTTACTTATCTCCAACTACTTACCTGTGTTTCACTTACTCTCCAGATGCAGAAAGCTTCCCCAAAAGTGTGTGTTCCTGTTGCTCTTGACCCTTGAGTTGAGCCCACCTTTTAGCACCGTAGCCAATTTCCTGTCTGGTGTGTACAGTCACTCAAGACAGTAAAAGTGTGCCACACTGCAAGCTCATAGTTAATGCTTGTGCCAACACCTAATATTTATACCCTTATGCAGGTAGTTGGGCATGGTTTGCTAGTTTCACCTAGATGGCACAGCAACAGGTGTTGTATTTAAACATAACTAATTTAAATACATTTTGACGAATAACTCTTTTCATGCTATTAGAGAATACGTAACATTACTCAGAAAGATATATGCCAACTTTTAATTAATCGTTTCGGAAAAAGGTGAACAAAAACAAGAATATAATTTTCACTCTTAAAAAGTTATAGAGATAGTGTACATTTTGTTTACATTTGTCCTTGACTTGAAACGGCAAAAAAAGAATTTTTTTATCATTTATATATTTTAAATATTTGTATTATTTTTACTGCAGTCAACCGCATTTTAAGGGAGGCATGATGGCGCAGTGGGTTGCACTGTGGCCTTCCAGTTAGAAGGTTGCCAGTTCGAGGCCGGTGACTTTCTTGGAAGGAGTTTGCATGTTCTTCCTGTGCTTGCGTGGGTTTCTTCCGGGTACTCCAGTTTACCCAACAATCCCAAAAACATGCTGAATAAACAAAATTCCCCCTTAGGTGTGAATTTGTGAGTGAATGTTGCCTTGCCAGGGACTGGCGCCCTGTCCTGGATGTACCCCCGCCTCTCGCCCAATGTGTGCTAGAGATAGGCATGTTAAATGCAAGGTTTTATGGGTTATGATTTTGAGTAACGTGATGTCGACTTTTGTAACTCAAAATTTGACTTTTTATCTGAAAATTTCTACTATTATCTGAAAATTCTACTAAATCTCAACATTTCAACATCAATAATTTTAACAACAAAATTTCGACTTTTATCTCAAAATTTCTACTTTTTTTGGCCACATTTTTTTTAACCTGGCGGAAATGGGCTTCCTTATGTAAAACCCCAGTTTGCTATGAGTGTCTTTGTCCTCTCACATCCACTCACTAACTAAAAACTGTTTATTTATTCATGTTTGTGGGTTAGCACAGGTTTTTTCTGTAGCTGAACATGTCAAGGCACCTTCTCCTGGAAAACAACAAACCCTGCTTTCATCACAGTTGTTGTACTATATGCAACATTTGTTGTTTCGACTCCCTTCTGTAAACCTCATTAAGTTTGGCCCATTGTCCTCCATTGCCTCTGTCTGAACACTGATGGGCAGTAGCACTTCCTGCTGAGCTAAGTGGCCTTTCTGCAGCCGTTGTCATGGAAGCAGATGCTTGTAATGCAAGAGAGATTGTTCTTGAAGTTTCACAGCTGGAAACATCAGTGTGGGTGAACGAGAGGAAGACATCCAGACTGTTTTATTATGAACTATTCATACCTGGACAGTGTCCACAGCACAGTTAATGCCGGAGAAATGCTCAACAAAATTTTCAAAAGTATCTACAGTACATTCCCTTGTTGTACAAAGCAAAACTGGAGTGCTCTGGCATTGGACAGATCCTCGTAGGACCCTGTTGGTGATCTGCTATCCCTTGTGGCATTGGAAGGGGTGCAATCTTTCTCAGTCTTTTGATTCAGATCTACTGCCCACGGGGTCGCAAGCGCTGATTTTTAGCCAAAAGTGTCAGCGATGCTCCAATCAGATGCTTTCACGGCTGAATGATTAGTTCCTGGGACGGTGTCGGTGTACCTCCAGTGCCTTTCTTCCCCAAGGTGCATGAGGAGTTCACGAGATACTGACGGGCTCCCAGATTCTAGCTCCTCCCCCTTCACCACACGGTACTTCGTACACATATTTCACTCACGTACAATAAATAGAGAGCACAACAAAAGCTGAAACACATTAGCTGGCACTATAAAGCCACACCCACTTTGTGAACCTCAATTAGATCACTTGAAACTTTTCCAGGACATTTAAGTCTCTAATTAAAACACCTAGTTTACCAAATCCAGTAACTTAGAACCAAATATTTTTTAATCAGAAGCCCTGCTATTTTACACCTGAAGTAACTTGTTGAATTGTACACCTTCTGAATAAATGGCGGATATCTAATTTCAGATTGACTTTTTTCCCTGCAGTGCACAAGTCAGATATTTGACAGGCCTCACATAAAGAGGTGAGGATGAATACCAGGTTTGTCACTGTGTGGGAGAACCTGTTGCTTTTTTAGACAAAATATGCATAGCATAAAGCATAAAGATAGAAATGGTTTTAATCTTCAACCACTGAAGCTTTTCTTTGTGTGACAGGAACAGAATGTTCAGGAAGAACTGAGAAGATGAAGAAATTACAGTAAAAAAAGGCAGAACTGGAGGAAACGTTTAAGTCGCTCCCCCCACTTCATGTTTGTCTGAGTCTGACGGTAATGAGTCTGGTGTAATTACAAACTGGATGCTTCAGATGGTTTTCCCATGTCCAAGCGCACTGCAGAATGCTTCACTTTTGCAGGAAATTTCTTGATTTACCGATAACTAATGCGATCTGACTTTTGAAGGTTTCTCATCATGTTTCACAGAACAACCTGTGAGTAAGATGGGTTGGACTTAAGCATTCTGTAACTCAAAGTTGTTATTAAAATGTGTTTGATCATACAACTTGAGCGGGAGCATGGTTAGCCTAGGCAGCAGTTCCCAACTCATGTGAAGAGCTGCCGTCAGTCACTGGTTCTGTTCATTATTTTAATGGTATTTCTTGGCACAGTGAGATTTCTTTTGTAGTGCTCTCGTAGCTTGATCCGATGCCTACTGGTCAAATGTTGCTGGGAGGTGTTCCAGGCATGTTCAACCATTGAAGAACAAGGATATGTTTAAGAGCCCTTAGGCTAGCCGACCCAAATTATATTTGCAAAGTTTCTAAAAACAATTTTGGATGTTTTTTATTCCCAAAATCTCATAATTTTGCATTTACTGCTAAGAGATACTCATTCTGCTACTAAGATAACATTGAATTGTTTGGAATAAGGCGTTATTACTCTTTCTGTTTGCTGGTATTAAAATGTTCAACTACTTGTACTGAATGAGTTGAGCATTAGCAATAGCGCTGTTGCATAACATTGCTGCTGGCTACTTAAACTTTCAATAAATACCAATAAATGTCTGTCGTTGTCCAGTTTCGATTGTTTAGATATATATATGGCTCTGGATGTTTCTACTCCATTCTCAATCCACTGCTTCCGCAGGTCCCCCAATGTCTGGAATCGGTCCTTCTCCCCAATCTTCCTCAGGGTTCGGTCACCTCTTCTCATTGTGCAGCGTTTTCTGCCAAACTTTTTCCTTCCCACCGACTTTCCACTGAGGTGCCTTGATACAGCACTCGGAAAAACAGCTTATTCATTCAGAAATTTCTTTCTGTGTCTGACCCTCTTGCTTGAGGTTTTGAGTAGTGAACCACGCTGGGAGTTTTTAAAAGCTCCAGGAATCTTTTGCAGGTGTTTAGAGTAAATTAGTTGATTCAGATGATTAGGATAAATTAAATTTTTCTGATTTTGGGGTTTTCATGAGCTGTATGCTGAAATTATCAATATTAAAACAGTAAAAGGCTTGAAATACTTTCTCTCTACATGAGTGGCCTGCAATGGAGGAAAACTGGAACACCTGAAGAAGAATGCTTCTGCTCTCTGTTTCATTGAGATTTGCATATTCACGTAGGGAATCAAGGCCAGCATCAAGCCCTGTCTGTCAGTGGATGAGAATTAGCATTATATATGGAACTTCTGTGGTAATGGTGGAAGTTTACAAAAGATTGTGTGATGGTGCTTCCATAGTATTCCTTACACCAGCAAAGTATAAAATGCTTTCAAAGTGCCAGAGCAGGAATAGCTCCTTGCAAAAACTCCAATGGATATTAGCTGTTAAAAGCTTTATTTGGAGTATGGGTTGTAAGTGGAGTACCCTCTAAACAAATTTTATTTCATGTTCATAAAGAAGCAAGCAATTTGTATGATTCCCAAGAGCACTGGTTCCAAATATAAGACTGGAATGTGATACTGAGTCCATTAAACGATTTGAAATGATCCTCGGAAGTCTAAAAATACACTTAAGTGGCCATAAATGCATCGTTAGAATGAGGGCGTGATCATTGATCGGAGCAGATATACATTTCCTGAAGCAGCGAATGCGTTCCTGTTATGTCACTAGCTTGTTTCCTATCCCGGTAATATAAAATAATCCTCAATAACCCATAATTCAGAAGATCTGCTGCAAGCTTCCTAAGGATGTTAACATCACATCAGTGTCACATCACAGAGACGCTCTGTCCTCATAACATTAATACAAACACGCACCGAACACTAGCTTGCATAACCGTGTCACGACCGCCGTTGATGTATGTGAAGCGGTAATGAGGTTGTTGTTATGCAGGAAGCTCTTGTTTTTGGAAAGAAAGAAGGAAAGCATTTGGACTATTAGCAGTGCAGTCGGTTTGTAACCTAAATGCAATAAATTCTTTTCAGTTGAACTTGTGAAGTTTAGCTTGGAAAGGATTATTTTACTGGAATGGGGTGGGGGGCAGCTTACGTATACCCCTCACTGCCAGATGAACAAAGGATCCATTTATTTGAGTTATGCACTGGCCGTATTTCATCATTTTAAACATCTGTAATGAACGCTTATCATTAAGTCTGTGAAGAATATGATGAGAATGACATTTAAGACTGTGTATTTACTCCATTAGATACCTGTAGCCTTTTGAAACATTTCACAAAAGTTCTCTGAAGGAGACGAACACTGTATTTTTTGTTACTTTTTCCATTGTAACTTGTTTTTCATTGCAGGCTCTAAAGTGTGGAACTCTTTACTTCTCCATGTATGTCATGGTGCTTCTTTCCACTTTTATTTTTATTGCTTACATTTTATTGTTTTATCTTGTTGTTTATTTCAATTTGGTTTAAACATCTTAGATTATGTCTATTTTAATTCCTTTAATTCTTTTACATAGTATATATATATAAGATCATATTTTATTTTTTTCTTGTTATGAGAATGTAAAGAAACATTCGAGCTAATTCTATTTCTCTGGTGTTACAATCTTTGAATGTCTTTTAAGTGTGTTGTTTAGTGTTCTTATTTTTAGGAGCTGTCTTCAAATTTGGAAGGTCTCATTGGCTGTACCCACCAACCAGATGTCCACCACCTCTACATAAGCCCCCTCGACCATTCTTCACTTCAGCTTCCATGCTCAATTGTATTTGGTTAGTGCTTGTGACACTTTGTGTGTTGTTGCGATTTATTGAGATTTGTTGTGAAACTTGGATTAGTTGACCATTACCTGTTATTCTGACTTTGTGATTGCTTTGCCGATTGTAAATAATTGTGTATATTGGGAAGTATCTGGTATAGGTTGTTTTTTTTTCTATATTTTATTTCAGTTTATTAAAGTTGAGAGTTGAGTTGTAAAATAAAATCTTATAAAATAGATAAAGGTTGCTTATTTAACTGTTTTATGAATCATATACAATAGTTACGGCTGAGAATAGAATAAAGTGATGCTACTTATGTTCTGTAAATATTATGAGAATGTCCAGAATAATAGGGTCAACCATCAGCACCCCATAATCATTAAAAATAGATAAAACTACAAATATTGATTGAAAGAGGTTTGCGCTTTTTATAATTTGAGCATTTGCTGTTGGTCTGCACAGGTGCACGTCACGATGTGTTTCTTGTTTATATTTTATTGCTATTTATCTAAATACATATTTAAATTAATTTTTCATTCAAATTTTATAGTACTCTAAATGTACTCTTTTTAAAAATGAAATTAATTTCCTTAAACTTGAATTAAAGTATATTCTAAGCAGGAGGGGGAAAATTTTGTGGTTGACAATATGTCAAAAAATGAACACAGGTGCTTCTGTTTGGCAACATTGTCAGTGGTACGTGTGGGAAAATCAAACAAAGTTAATCTGCAATAAATCATTTGGATATGATTACATTTTGTTGGCAAAACACAATTCAAAGTTATGTTCAGAAAATACAGAATTTTGAATGGAATTAGATTTATCTGCTATATATCTTTATATTATTTGTGTAGCCCCTGGTAATACGAAGGTGCTGTTGGCAAAGCTCCTGCTGCTCAGTTAGAAAGGTATTGATTCGAGGTTTTCCTGGAAATGAATTTGCATGTTCCCCGTGTGCTTACTCTGGGTACTTTTTATTAGGTGTTTATTTTTCGTTCCATGAGATTTGAATAGTTTCTGTAGACCCCTTCTACCTGAAATATTTGTGGTTATTGTAAATTGTTAAGGTAATAATGAGATTGTCACACTGCTTTAAAAGTCGTTTGCACAAAACAACCTAAAAGTGCTGAAATAACTTTAATAAGAAAAAAACTAAAGTCTTTTACAATGCAATAAAGACTTAGACAGTAAACAAAGGGGAGAAACCACCAATCCAAATTATCCAAATCAGCAACAGGTGTACCACAAACAGTAGATCCAGGGAACAACCAAACAAGGAGAAACAAAGAGGTGATGACAAAGGAACAGACAAAATGTTTTTCACAAAAACTTCACTGCTGTGCATTTTAATTGTAGCACAGTATTACATTTCAAAAATGAAATCTAAAATCATTTGAAATCACCTGACTCAAAAATAGATTAAAAAAAAAAAAAAAAAACAATTACGTCCACAACACATTGACTCTGTGTCAGGGTGCACAGTCTCTCCTGAAGTTTTCCCCTGCACGACACGGTACTGCTTGGCACAGTTAGGTTCAGCTCGGCCTGCTTGCTTTTCCATAGACTTTTTGCTTTCGCGTCAGAGGGCGTGTGTTGTAATAACCGTGGTCAGAGGATTTTCGTGCCACCCTTTCCTCGACATAATAAGAGTGCGACATGTGATCAAGAAATATCCATGAACAACAGAATCCTTGACACTTATGATCTATTTATTTGGAAATTAAATATTTTTAAAATACTTTGAGGTCTTATTTCATGATGACTAACTTGTTTTCGTCAATAAACTTGCAAACGCCATTGTTTGATTTAATTATTTAATGATTTAATTTTTGACTTTTCCAAACTTTAACTGTCACTGAATCATCAAACTTTGGATGTACTCATGTCGCCACCCATAGGGGGCAGTTACATGGAAATATGTCACTAATTAGGTCATTCGTAATTGGGAAGGTGTCACAAAATTCATGACTGGAAAAACAGTGTGCTGTAGACTTTAGATCTCACCCTTCTAGGAACAAATTTGATGAAAGATACTAAATATACCTTAAAGAATTTAGGAAAAACAAAAACAAATCCACCTCTCACTGTTACGTTTCTAGTGACTTCTCAAACAAGACTTACTCAACAGCAAGTTATTACCAGGGATTTCAACCAGCAGCAGTTAAATGCTACAGTGCTATAAATATACTTGAACAGTCTTCAGGTGCCAGGCTCCACCACCCGGAAGATCCAGAGAGGACATTGTCGTAGGTGAGTGGCCAGTAGGTGAGAGGTTCCACCCTTGATAAGGTAAAGAAAGGTAAGTCTTCAGCAGAGCACAACGACTAGAGCGTGGACAATGGTGATTGTGCACAAACTGGAAGCTACTTCAGGTATTCTAGAAGATCTAGGTAGTAAATGGAGCACAGGTAAGTAGAAGGGTTTGAGAAATTCATGTAGCATCCGCAGGGAAGAGCTTGGAGTGGAAACATCAATGAAGAACACAGGCTTCTGGAGGTTGTGGTCTTTTATACTGGTTTCGGTGATGGTGAATGGCTTATTAATCCATTTTTTTGCCTTCTATAGATGTTTAAAACAAATGAAAATCAATTTTCCAGTTTTACTCTGGTAGGGTCCACTGAGATTCAGGGAGGCACAGATTCTTCAGTTGAGTGGAAATGGTTTGAGTTGGCATCATCACACATTGAACAAACCATCAAATCATAAAGACCATTAAGAGTGTTATCTTCAACTTCAAGAAACAATTCATCTAAATATATTTTTTTGTAGATCACCCAGTTCTAGTACCTGGCTTAATGCTTTTCTTTTCACACAGCACTTTTAACACTGGAGGTTTGAGTTGTTTCCTATTATGGATGGAAGTAGGCGGTTGCCTAATGGGGAACCCACAGTCAAAATCTTCAGGTTAATTGAAGAAGCATTTTCCCTCTGGAGTAATTCTGCAACAGACTGGAGACCTGACCACATGGTGCACACCTCATTGTGTCCATTGTGACACCAGTGGAACCCTATGACCCTAACCAGGACTAAGTGGATAAACAAAATGGATGGATGTGTAATAATTTTCTATAAAGAGCTGGGTCATTTAGGCTTTTTAAGCAATTTGCTTTGATTTATGTTGACAAAATAATCAGGGGGTCAGGGGGCAATGATTCATCAACCACTGTTACATTAGTTCTCAGTGTGAAGCTGCTTTAAATGGCATTATTAAAAGCTGAATACAACATTCAACCAAGACACAATAGGGAGCAGCACTAACACCTATGACATTGCCCTCTTCTTGTTCTTGTAGGAGTATATCTTTAGGAGCATTAATTTGCAAAGTGAGTGTGTATAAATGACAATTCGCATAGTTTGGATGCGCGTTTCAAACCTCAAACCAGAATTTTTCCCCTAGTCCCTGCTAAAGCTGACCTGGCATCAACATGGCAGTCCTTTGTCTCCCTCTGCTGTGCAGATCTGTATAGTCTTCCGGTGGGCTCACAGATCCTCTACCTCGTTTCTGTCTGAAGAGAGTCTGGGTTCATTTGTTCATTTACACTATCTTGCAGTTTTGCTCTAGTTATCTCACAAAAAGGCTGGAAATTGTCATTTTTGTATAATGTTGAGCAATAGTTTTTTATTTGTTTCAGCTGTAATTATTTATCGAGAAACATGGTGGTCCACCCTGGACTGGCCCCAAATTCATTACAGGGCCTCTCTGTCACGGCTTTACTCCAGGGAACAGATCCACACCAAGGTAAACGATAAAGTCTTTATTATAACGAGAACTTAGGCAGCACCTTCTTCTTGGTGAACGAAATATAAACAGAAATAAACTGAAGATCACTGGAACAGTGGATGGCAAATCAGCCTCAGAACACGACTAGGACAGGGAAGCCTCTGGCTGTAGAATAATCACAGAAGACCAAACCAATAAAACACTCAGACATACGTGACGACAAAACAATAATACTTCAACAAAGGACCAAAGAAACATCACCACCTAAATACCCAAGGGAAGATGCAGAACAGGTGAAGGGGGCGGAACTAATGGATAACAGGTGACAAGACAATAAACCCTAACACTCACCCAAACTAACTCTAGGATCATTTCATCAGTACCCACCAGTCAGTGATCAGCCTGGCGTGCAAGCATTTGGAAATCCATGCAAACATTTAGAGAACATGCAAACTCCAAAAAGAAAAGTATCGTGGTTGGGACCCAAATCATTCATTCATTCCTTTTCCAAACCACTTATTCACTTTTTGGGTCACGGGGGTCTGCCGGTGCCTATCTTCAGGGAACATCATGCGAGAGGCGAGGGTACACCCTGGACAGGTCGCTGGTCCATCGCAGGGCAACATGCACTCGCACATTCACACCTAAGGGGAATTCTAACAACAATTTTGGGGATTGTGGGGGAAACCCATGCAAGCACAGAGAGAACATGCAAACTCCTTCCAGGAAGGTCACCGGCAAGCCTCGAACCAACAACCTTCTAACTGGAAGGCCACAGTCATCTGTACCTTGATGTCAAATTACCTTTCTGCATATTATTTTAGAAAAAATAAGAAGAAATTTACTTTAAAAGTTCCTAATTTGTTCACATGAACTCGGTTGTTTTGAAAAAAAAGGATGTTTCTGCTGTTCATCCACGTGTAAATTCACCATCATTTTATTTTATATCATTAAATTGACCTAACAACGCCGACATCGAATATATGTTTTGCTGCTAAAACACAAACTATTTATATATACATTCATTCATTCGTCTTCTTTCCTGCTTGTTCCATTTTGGGGGTATGGGAGTCTGATGGGGATCTCCAGGTTACATCGAGCAAGAGGTGGGCGTACACTGCATACAGGTCATCAGTCCATCACGCAACAACCCTAAATCACTAATTCAGGGCATTTACTAATTGTAACTTGGATTGTTCAATTAACCTTACTGCTACTAAGTAAGGTTGGGCATTTAACCTACTAAGTGTTGGGCATTTGGGGTGAAACTAGAGGAGATCCACGTAAGCATGGCAAGAACATGCAAACTGTTCCCAGAAAGGTCCCCGGTGAGTCTCAAACCGGCAACTTTCTCACTGAAAAGTCTACCTAAACCTCTGAGAAAGCTTTCTGTATCCTTCCCCTAATCCACAATTGTTTCCCGCTCATCTGAGCATTGTTTTGCGGCTTCTATGTAACAACTTTTTGGAGAAGATGCAAGCGGAGAAAAAAGTTAAAATGGAAATAGTACTAGCGGGTAGCGTGCTCTCTGGGAATCCGTGTACGTTCCAGGGAGGTATCCGATGTAGAAGTATTGCAAGGTGAGCATGCAGCACCAGATGTGAATGAGGGAGCGCACCAGCTAGGGTGCTAGCCAGAAGCTTGACCTCTACAAGTCAAGTCAATACAGGGCAAGTCTAAGTCAAAGCAGGTCAAGTCACAAGTCAATACAGGGCAAGTCCAAGTCAAGTCCTTAGTCAAGGCAGCACAAGGTCAAGTCACAAGTCAATGCAGGGCAAGTCCACCTGAATTCCCAAATCAAGGCAGTGCAAGTTCGAGTCAAGTCTTAAGTCAATACAGGGCAAATTCAAGTCAAGTCCCAAGTCAATGCAGGGCAAGTACGGGTCAAGTCCCAAGTGAAAGCAGCGCAAGTCCCAAGTCAATACAGGGCAAGTCTAAGTCAAGGCCCCAGTCAATGCAGCACAAGTCAGAGTCAAGTTGCAAGTCAATGCAGGGCAAGTTCAAGTCAAGTCAAGTGAAAAGTTTATATTTCAAATCACTTCGTCATTATAAATGTATAGGTAATGTAACTTTTAAAGAAGTTTCAGTTTTATTGGCTGAACCGTGGTCTCTCTCTCTCGAAAACAAAAGCATGCAAAAAAAAATTTCACAGCATGAAATGTGAATTATATTATTGTTCAAGCCTTTCAGAATCAAAGGAGTCAAGTTGCGAGTCATTAATGTTCAAGTCCAAGTCAAGTCACAAGTCTCAGGTGAGAACCTCTTCAGTCTGGAGATCAAACACAGCTTAGGTAAGTAGGTCGAGATGAACAACTCACATGGGAGAAGGAGAAACCAGCCAATGGAGGAGTCCCGGAAGTTGCCATGGGGAACCAACATTGACGACGGACTCCGGGCTTCTCCGGAGGAGAGCAGGATTGGTTATATGATAACAAGGTGGAGTTCAGGTGATTTTGATTTGTTTTTATATGATATATTTAACAGAATTTTTTTATCCAGATAAGTAATGACTTATAAAGAAAAATCATGAAAATGTACAGGGGTGCCCAAACTTTCGCATGCCACTGTATGTAGATGCGCATGTGCACAATGGCAGGGTAGGTAAATTTCAGGGGTAGCAAAATGTGTTAGAACACTGGCCGTGGTTCGTCGTATTGGAAATGCTCTGAGCTCCATTTATGTGTGGATAGTGAAAACAGGTTTCCCAGAGTTTTAGAGGTGGGGTTCGTCATTGTAATTGGTCTCACTGCTTGATGTATGAAGACCAGTGTAAGTGATGAAACGAGGACTGTGTTGCTACTTACTCTGTTATCGTGGATTACAGTATGCTGAGGAAAATGTATTACACATTTTCTATTTGATCAGCGAACAGAGGCACCTGTGTTTTAGCAAACTCAATGCTGAATTTTAAAAATGGTATGTTTTGACTTCCTATCGTAATGGGCCATTTGTTGGTTTGGTTTTTAAGTTGGGTTTTGTTGTTTAAGTTAAGTTGTGAAATATGTGTCCAGAAAAAAAAGTTAAGGTTTAAACTGTGGCACATGAGCAAATTAATTCTTTCATTTTCTCACTAAAGTAAGTGAAAAATGAAAGCTGGATGCTGTCTGTGATTTGGTTAGTTTTAGCCAGTTTCTGATGTCAGTGCGTCAGTGGCATCCAGCAATATCTGAGTCTGTTTTGTTGCACCTCACAAGCAGCTTATTTTCTTCGTGACAGTGCCACCAAGTGATTCAGAGTAGTATCGAGTGCATGTAAATGTGGATAAAAATCTAGGTATGAGAATTTGTTTTAATCAATTTGAAAAAAATGATCTAGTAAGACATTTAGTAACGTTAAAATAATTCCTTATATAGTTACGTTTTTGTGTTCTGTCTCAGTGATGGGCTTTTGTTTAATGTGTTTCTTTATTTGTTCACAGTTTTTTTTTTCATTGACAATTCTCAATTTAATTCACTGTAATCTTCTATACATAAAAATGTTTTGATGGTTTTTCAGTTAAAATGGCTTAACTGAGAAAGATGTTCAGACATTTAAAAACTATTTCAACTCTAAGTTTGTGGTTTGTATTCTACTTTGTTGTTTGCACTGACGGTTCCTTTGTACCAAAAGGAATTCCTTATGTGTGCACACACACACACATGCTTCTGATTCTGATTCTGATAGGGGAACCCTTTTTGGTGCCATTTACCATTAATCTACAAAGGCGCTATTTAGCGCTAACATATAAAAGGGATATTTAGAACCAATATCAGTTGTTTGAAAGAAATAAACTTTGGCATAATATAAGACCAGCATCTGTATACTGCTCATAAAAACAACAACAAAGAACTCCTTTAGAACCATAAGTACCAAAAAGGTCATTACAGTTTCTTCACACCAAAAAAGTGCTATAACCAGTGCTTAATTTGTTCCGCCGTTTGCTGGAACGCAATCCGTTTTCTCTCAATTTCTGGCTTCCAAGGATCCGGAAAATTTTATTCTGGGATCCGGTAATTATCTGACCCCATTTGTCTTTATCTGCCCAATTCCTGCCCACCTTTTTCACTCTACTGTACTACAATGCATTCCCCCGACTCAAGAATATACAGAGCACTCGCCTATGGTGTGCCAGGCTGGTGCTGACTGTCCCCTGCAGTCGGCAGGCCGGCCCGTATTATGTGGAAATTAGCGATTAGATTAAAATATTATAAAATAAAATAAAATAATTAATAATTATTGTGTTAGTGTGTTTTCTTTATTGTGCATTGTATAATGTACAAAAAAATAATAATAATAAATAAAATGCACTACTAGCAAGTCTGAAAAGGCTGCTGCTGGGTAATTTACGTCCTGTACGTAACTTATTTTTAACTCCTTCGTGCTAACATGTCTAAAAGACAAGCAAGTTTGCTTTCGTTTTTTAAAAGAAACGAAGACTCAAGTCATGTTGCTCCAAAGCAAGCCAGAACTGCAGTGCGGGCTGCTTCTGGTAGTACCAGTGCAGATGACCACAATGCTAACCGCCGGAAGTATTAAACAACTAAAAAGGTGAGTAAAAAGGCTAAAATGGCCATTTAACATGATATTGAAGATTAAGATAAATTGTGTTGAAAGTAATCTAAAGGTTTTTTGTGTGTATATGTCTTAAATTATGTTGTAAATGATGTATGTAAGTCCTGCTGCTTAAAAATAGGCATGTTAGACACTGAACCATTGCGTTCTGTTTGTGTTCCAGCAACTGTTTTGGAGCAGCCCCCCTGTCCATCACCCCAGTCCTGTTGTGTTCCAGTAACTTCAAATTTACAAATTAAGCACTGGCTATAACAGTACCTCAAAACCCACAAAGTGGGTGAAGAAGCAAAAGAGCAAAATAAGTGCCATCTAGTACCTTCAAACCTGCAGAGAACCAGTGAAGAGCCTTTTTTAAGAGTGTAGATAAATCTATTTACAGAGCTCCCACTTAAGGTGCTCTATTCTTACAATATTCATTCATCTTGAATACCCACTTATTCCCTTTCGAGGTAATAATGCTGGTGCATGTCTTCTGCTCACTTTGGGCGAGATGCGGAGGTACACCCTGAACAGGTTGCCAGTCCATCGCAGGGCAACACACAAATTCACACCTAAGGGGAATTTTAGATCAATCAATCAACCTGAAGCATATTTTTGGGATTGTGGGCAAAACAGGAAGTTCACAAACATTCAAGAGACCAATCCCATGAAACTACTTTGAGATTATTGGTCAATAGTATCGTTGATGGTTCTAAATAAATAGCACCTTTGTAGATTCATGGTAAATGGCTTTCTTTTTACAGGGTTTCCTTATGACTACCAGTCATACTAGTGCTATGCAAATGTATGAAAATGCTGCAAACAAAGAATAATAACAAAGTTCATTGTTACTGTCTCATTTTAGTTAACGTAGCAGCATTGAAGCCACCAACAGAATGATTTAGGGGTGTGGCTGGCCTGGGCGTGCACAGGTTCAATCCATACCAGTTATTTCTTGAGAGGTTTCATCGTCAGGTAGACGTCCTGCTGACAGTTGCCACTTTTTTTTGTCTGAACCGACTCTCATTCATATTTATCGTGAAGTTTCTGCAATTTAGATATTTGTTTCACTTGAGTGCTACCGGCTTAACAGATTTTACTTTGCTTTTTTTTGTTGTTTTTTTGTAAATGACTTGAAGTGACCTGAAAATGAATTGAAAATTTTGTTACTTTTGACTTGACCTGGACTCTGTTAGCTTCTTCATACAGTGGTACCCCGAGATACGAATGCTTCGAGTTATGAAATTTTCGAGATACAAAAAGTCTTGCGGGAAAATTTTTGCTTCAGGTTGCGAATAAAAATTTGAGATACGAACAACTACAAGGAGTTCTGCTCTATTATCCACTTATTAAGTCTGACGTTGTGCTGCGCTTCCGACTCCTGGTGCTCCTATCTCCCAGTGCAAAAAGGGTCTGATGCACTTCAAAACACTTTAAATCAGTTTTTAAATTAACAATAATGTGCTATAACAAATGTTGGAGTCAAGGTGTCGTAAAAGAAATAACGTTTATAACGTGGAAAGTGCAGTTCTGTAGCGCAAGTTAGAGAAACCCTGTGACGTGTTCTCAGAAGCATCTCTCCATCTGTCTCCGCTCGTGCTTGAAACCGTGTTGGTGTTAATAATTCGTGAAATATCTTGAGAAAGTTAACTTTCATATGTAGTGCCGTAATTTTTTCTGCCCTCCGTTCCACCTCCTTCCCTCGCGAGGTAAGGTTTTACATTTATGTACATATTACGTATTTTGCGTCTGTTTCATTGTCATTTATTAACAATGTGTAGATTTAGGGATTGAAGAAACGTTACTTGATTTTTGTCCAGTTTTTATTTTTTTTTATCAACTTCTACTGTTGTTTCTGAGAGCCATTCCACGGATTAGGTGTTTTACATGTAAAACTTGCGTCGAGATGCGAAATGTTCGAGATCCGAACGCCACCCTGGAACGGATTACTTTCGTTTTTCGGGGTACCACTGTATTTAATGAAGTTTAATGTCTGTAAACGACCCACTTTTGGACACACCCACCGGCCACAGATTCGGTCTGTCGCCGCTAATAACCTGATCCCGGTCAGGTGTGTTGATTGACGCAACCTGAACGTGCAGGGTTTGTGCTGTCAAGGAACAAGATGAGGGAAACAAACGGGCTTTCTCCTGAATACAGCACCAACGATACATCCAGGTGTATTACAGACTCGCTCATTCCCATCCGCCCACTAATTGATACAGCGTGGAGAGCGCGCGCAACAAACACGTACACACTTTCACACACGCACACACACACACACACACACACACACACACACACCTGCTGACATTTTTGCTCACACCCCTTTGAGTGAGTTCATGCAGTGGCCATCACCTCCACACGCGACTGTTTTCCTCGTCGCGTGCGCGTTCAACCTGTGCGTAACACCGATGCGGCCACTCGCATCTCCAGACGGTCTGGCTATGCGAGAGTAACGACGCGCCCTGCGCTTCACGTGCCGCTCTCTCTGGCTCTTTCCTGCAAGCAGCTTAACAGTCACTGATGTGCAGTTTGCTGGCGCTCTAAACCTGTGGCCAGAGATGACGCATCGGGCACAGTAGGGACGCGGCTCGGAGAAACGGAAAGCTTTCAGACAGAAGAAAGCCAAGGATTGGGACAACACTGGCGTCATGTCGAACTCGACGAAGAGCAAAAAGGAAAAGGAAATTATTACGGAGTATGAGAGCCAAGTCAAAGGTAGGGACGCTTCCACCTGATTGGGGACCTAGAGGTTACCGTCATCTCGTTCAAATCACGGGTGGTTTACATAGCGCTGGTTCTTCAATGTGCTCTTGCATTGCTCTCTTAATTCAGCTGTGTCGGGATACGTTCGCAAGCCTAGCTTTTCCTGCAGACCATTTCAGTCTAGCTTGAAACTGGTCCTCCAGGGTTGATCGACAAGAGTCGCTCTGGCTTCTGGTCAAGATGGTGTCTGCAACATGGCAATCCAATCAATCACTTTGTCAAATGGGACTCTGTTAAACTGGTGACTGTTTCTGGATCCATGCTCATGTGGTTTGTTAGATTCTTGGTCTGTGAATTTCTATTGTACGCCAGTGTTATTGGGGAAGGATGGAAAATGAGAATATTTGATCAAGTAATTAATAGCTAAAAAAAGCAAATATAACATCAGAGTCCCATGTCTCAGGCAGATTTTGAGGAACATTTTCAAGGCCTCCATGTAGCTCTCTTTGATTAGCTCTGTTTGTTCTACAGCTACTTTTCAAGTCGTGGGTAGTTGAATGGGTTTGTTGGTTTTCAAGCTAATTGTCAAAAAACTTATAATGGCACAGATGGTGTACTGTCAAAACTGCTTCTATTAATGGAGAGCAGCTCTAGGACAACAAAAGATGAACCTGTTTAGCTGATAGGTTTACCACAGCGTTGAAAATGTGTTTTTGTAGATATTTTTAATTATAGGTGGGTGGGGTTTATATCTAGATGGCAACAAGAAAGTTAGCGGTGAGCTGAACAAAGTGACATTAGTTCGCTAAAGGATGTTAGCAAACTTTAAAATGTTTAGCATCTAATTGCACACTCCATGTTTCACCCCATTTTATATATTTATATATTTATATATATATATAGGTACAGCACCCAGAATTATTGCAAGTTAGTGGCTGGCTAAATAAACAGTGATAAGTCTGTCGATTAAGAAATAACTTCAATTATTGATTGGAGTCCATTTCTGAAAATATTAGCTCGCTCTATAATCTAGGAAGAAACAATCCTGTTTAGCGTTAAATGATGTTTGCCACGAGGTGAAAATTTTTCTTTTCCGTACATTTGGTGTTTGTTGGGTGGTTTGGGATTCTACCTACATATCAAAATAATTTTAGCAAGTTAGCAATAGTGAATAAGTGACATTGTCGCGTCTGCCATATTTGTAGTGTGACGCCACGGTTGTCATGGTTGCACGTAAACAGCAATCACCACCGAAGGACACTAAATCTAACAGAATTGTTTTGGTGTTTTGTTATTCTACTTGGTAATGGTTGTTTATTTTGTAAATATTTAACCCCAAAACAATTCAGGAGCGACTCCTGGTGATTTCAAACAAAATGGCCACTTTGTGGTCATTTGCAGTAATTTTGTGTATTTCTTTGAATAGAAATAGAGTTTGGGTTATTGTAAGGCGCACACAAACTTGATGTGTACCTTGGATCACTGCGATACAAGCTTTGTTTCAATTCAGGTACTGGTCCTTCTGAATGTGGATTCCAAGGCCGCTTATGTAACAACACTGCGTCCTTCAAATGCATCCTCTTTTCCCCTAAATTCGGAGGATGCATGTATACAATCCTTCTTTGCCTCAGATATCCAAAGATGCTTTGCAGGATCAACACAACAATGAATTTGAATATAACATTTTTTTTATTAAGGACAGTAGTTTAAGGGATTCTTTAAATGCTGGTAGTGATAGTAGCATTTTAAAAACATGACCGTATGCTAGCTCACGTAGCCAACAGAATGTGATGTATGCTGACTGTGGGAAGATGTCATTTTGTTTTATAAAGAAAGGAGCAGACGGGGGAGTTTAAAAAACTCTGTGGTCAGAATGAGGCTACACCATCCCATCAACCAATGGTTGACGCAGCCTTTAGAGGATCCTCCCAAGTCATAGACTCCGGAGGCTGGGTAGGCTGCTTCCTGCCAAGGGTTTCTAGAGCCTGCTACAGTCTTCAGCAACTGACTCCGCCCCACTGTCTCAAGCTGTTGTACTTGGTGCAGCTGGATATGTCTGTAGCAGTATGTCATGGTTACCACAAGGTGAAAATGTCTTTTATTTTGTTAGTGTTAGTTTTTTTTGTGTGTGTTATGGGACGGTCACACTTCCCCTGAACTACTTGGAATTTCTCCGCGACAAGGATGTCTGGCGTTATTAAAAATGAACAATTCACTATATAACTCATCCAAATTATAACAGGATGCTATTTAAGCAATATTGATGCCCTAAAATGTACATTTGCTTCATATTGAGTGATCAAAAAAGCTCACTGACCTGACCTCAGGAATCCGGAATGGCACAATATAAGCGGGAACTTCTGCTTTCGCATCGCCGCATGCAATGCCATTCAAGTCAATTGAATTTTTTTCATAGTGTGACCGCTCCATTAGGCGATTGAGGAGTATACACCAGATTGTAATCAAGTTAGCAGCAAGCTAAATGTAAACATGGTTAGGTTAACAATTCATCGATCACTTGGCTATTCAAGCTTAATATTTTCCTGGAGTTATGCAGGTCCATCAGTTAGCATGCTTGCTAACGATGCTAGTTATTCTCTGCCACATTAATCATCTACCAAAATAACATTTCCAGCAAGTACACAATTAGTATTTTCATCCAATTTGGTATTAATTTCAATGCATTCCAACAGTTATTAGTGTAACAAAACTGGTAACAAAACACACCCCCCTTCATTTGGATTCAGCACACTCCTTTTTAGTTTGTAATCAATGAAATGGAAAGAGTCTATGTGCAGCCTCTATAGCAACCTGCTTAACAACCCCAGGGCTCGTGCTGTAGCTAGGTTAAGGTGTGAGGCTCATTTACACCTTAAAAATGGGGTCATTTGGAGCTCGTTTTGCTTTCTTTATGCTGATATTTCAATGTAAGGAGCCAATTTGCTGTCTCAGCTGCTATTGGCCAATGGCAGCTAGGGCGAGGGTGGTCTCTAGGCAACTCAAGGCATGGTGATGGATTGGTGAAGTATCAAGGATGCTGCGTTAGAGGCATTTGAACAGATGGACGCTGCTCTGTTGTCAAATATGGCATTTTGTGCAAATGTGCAGCTTTGGTACTTTCATTTTTTAACAAGCGTTTGCTGCATTGTACTGGTTTCCATGGATACTCAACCAGCAGCTTGTATGAGAATGTCCAATAGGGAAGCGATGGGTATCTGGCCGTGTGTGCGTGTGTGTCAGGGAGCAAGATCAGGGAATCCTCCTGCCGCAGCCGTGCTGTTTTGTATGGACTGCACGTACAGCAGTGTGTGTGGCATACAGTAGTGTGACTAAAGATGGACTGAGAAACATGAGTGATTTATGGTCATAAGGGACGAGCCATGGAAACCACCACTGTTTAAATGGATTGTGGATCACATGTTAAAATATTGCAAAGTTTTACGTCACAGTAATCAAGCATTTGATGTTTTTGTTCATTTTGAACGGTTTGACATTTTTAGAACAAACTTTAAAGTGCTTTGACATTTTTATTGAACAGAATTTGGTACAAATGTCATTTGGCTCAAACTCAAAACCGTTCCAGTTCAAATACACTGACTGTCCAAACAGGAAAGGCTTTCTTCAAAGGGAGGAAGTTTGAAGGAAAGCAAGGCACATGACCTTGACTGTACCTGCAAGTACACACACACACACCATTTTTCCACATTAATCCAACTCACTCTGAATCACCGTAACAGTGCAGATCAATTTGTGTGCATGTGCGTGAACACTGCTGAAAATATTTCTGCTTTATCAGCAAAAAGTGCTTCTCAAGTGAGTGGCTTTTCAGTCCTTGTGTTTTATTCAAACTCGGGGGGGTCAAACACTGTTGTGATACTGGAGCTTCAGTACTGTGGGATGAACCTTTCAGAAGATGTGTTCAACGTTTGTTTTTTTCAATTGCATAAATAACAGTTTTTGAAATGTATATATTACAGTTGTAACACTATATCAGGGCAATATGTCGCAATACGTGTCGTGGAGCTACCGGGAGATTTCGTCTAAGAGCTTCACCCTGTGAAGCTTACGAGTTAACTGATGAAAACCACTCTCACTCAGATTATGAGAGATGTCTTCCTCTGTTTCATTCTCTGAATTTACAAACTTTATCACTGCCCCCTAGAGGCCTGGATGATAGACGTTAAACTAGCCTTCTTAGCTTTGCAGTTTATTTGTTCCAAAGATGGTCTAAACATTGAATCCGTTTCAGTAAAATAGGAGTGTAAAAGGTTTTGTTTTCTAATTTTTGATGAATATTGTGATGCGTATCATATTGTGGACGTAATATCGTGAACTGTGTGTATCGTTACAAACCCAGTCTATATGGATAGTAGGGGTGTAACGGTATGCTAAAATCGTATTCGGTTCGGTACAGTGTCTTGGAGAGTTCGGTTCGGTTCATTCGGTTCGGTACAAAACAATAAGAACTTACATAATCTTTATTTTGAAAAGTTGCCAATACACAATAGAATTCTTGCATAAAATAAATAAAAGTGACACATTTGGGTGATATTTTAAATAAATTGCACTCTTTATAAAGAAAAACACATTTTTTTAAATAAAAAATGAAATACTGCAACTAGTTAGGATAGATAGGATAGATTAACTCATCCACATTTTCTGAAGAGAGCATAGATCTGGTTATAATATCTCCAGCAGTAGAAAATGTTAGATGTGTTGCCTGCCCGATCTCCGTGGAACAATGTCGGCATACAACTTTAAATTTATCCACTCGTCTATCCCCGTTATGTATTTTAACAGAGAAGCCAAAGTGTTCCCCAAACAGGAGACCGTAGTGAGGTGTGAGGGTCTTCAAGCTCTGGCTTCTCTTTCGCTGTGTCCATTTCTCACAGCTACTCGAGCAGCTCTACTGTGCTTCACTCAATAGCGTCCGTGCGGAAACTCGCCTAGGAACATTGTTCCACTGCGCTTAATATCGCGCTAATAATAAATGTATATTATTTAATAAAAAAATATACCGAAACGGTACGCAAGTGTACCGAACCGAACAGGCCGCACCGAAACAGTGCAATACATCCCTGTGAACCGGTACACCCCTAGTGTACATATTATTTAGCATTCAATGTGTAGATTTGATTTTTGTATTTTTTAATTATTTATACAGTTGTTGACTCATTACACAGATTAGACGTTGTACATGTAAAACTTGCTTCGAAATACGAAAATTTCGGGAATTAATTTCGTATGTCGAGTTATCACTGTATATAGTGCTCGATTGGGTTTGGTTTGTTTCAACTGATGTTACCATGGGACACATGCAGGATGTGGCTTTCAAAAGATTTGTAGAAATATTTTATATATATTTCAAGGAGGTTGTTAGTGTGGTTGGTGTGGAGTTACTCACCTTGCTCTTGTTTATTCATCAATCCTAAATTCCATTTTCTAGTATGCTAGCTCAGCAAATTATTAATGGTATCAAAATCCCAGACACCTAGTACATCTGACTTTCCATTGTAATGTCTTCCAATCAGTGGGACATCGGCTCAATGCTGTGATTCTCTTGAGGTTTGATGCCTGCTCGCACTTCTGTCTAGGGTCCAGTCAAAACAGATATGGCTCCATGATAAGACGATCTAGGCTGACTCACAAGTGTACTTCCTTTACTTAGAGAGACTGAATGAATGAGCTTTAAGACGTTTCATCAGTGTGTTCAGAGTACCCAAGAGGAAGCTGTCAAGAGTTCACAAGAAATGTTCAAAGAGAATCTAAAGCGGCATGAAAAAGTCTTGTGCAGATTAAAACTGTGTTTGTAATACGTTTGTCAAATAAACTGCAGGATTCAACAGGAAAAGCATCAGTTGCTCTTTTTTTAGTTTAAAGGAAGAAATTTGTCACATGTATTTTTGGAAAACCGTTTTACCATTTTCCCATTTTCCAAATTCATATGCAAATTAGTACATTGATTTTAACCCCGATAAGGGTGGCTGACTATGGAGGACAAGAAATGACACCAGTATGAAAAGAATAAATAAATAAAAACGTGTGAAAATTTTATTTATTAATATATTTATTCACAAATACATGCCAGCCACCAGGAAGAAGATACAGCGTCAGAGTGAATCTGGATTTCCCCAATCCTGGCTTAGATGCTAGTACCGTTCAAATGATTAGCATATGGACACTAGAATGCATAAATAAATAAATAAAAGAGATGACAAAAATAGATAGAAACAGATGTTTATCATTAATCAAGTCTGGGTGTCATCCTCGACAGCACCCTATCTTTTGATTCTCACATCAATAATATCACCCGGTCTGCTTACTTTCATCTACGCAACATCAACCGTCTCCGCCCCTCTCTTACCCCTCACGCCACTGTTGTTCTTGTCCATAGCCTCGTCACATCTCGTTTAGATTACTGCAACTCCCTTCTCTTTGGTCTCACTAATAACTCCCTCCGTAAGCTTCAGTTGGTCAAGAACTCAGCTGCCCGTATCATCACCAGAACCCCTTCTTCTCATCACATCACCCCTGTCCTGCAGCAGCTTCACTGGTTACCAGTTCATTTTCGAATTGATTTTAAAATTTTGATGTTAACTTTCAAAGCCATTCACAATCTCGCCCCTCCGTATTTGTCTGCCCTCATCCACTCAGCCTCATCCACTCTGTCATGCCCTCAGCCGCTCTGCTCCCCAGCTTTGGAACTCACTACCACCTACCATCAGAAGCATTGACTCTCTTACATTATTCAAATCAAAACTCAAAACCCACCTATTTAAGATGGCTTTTAATGTTTAATCTGTACCTGCACTATTGTTGTGTATTTTAATATTATTTTTCTTAGTATTTTATTGTTCTTGTTTCATTGTACGGTGTCCTTGAGTTGCCAGAAAGGCGGCTTTAAATAAAATGTATTATTATTAATGTACAAACATTAAATGTTTGCATTTTTTTTTAAATATTTTTTAAGCATTGGTTTAGTAATAAATACATTTATTCTGAAGTCTGAGTCATTTATTATTACTTTACAATTTGTTCTTGCCAAAAAGGCAATTGTTTTGGTTTAAGCTTGATGTCATTTTTGTAGTAAAACCCCTGCTTCTTTTTTCCAAATATTTTTTTATTGCACAATAATTCCACAACAGTCCTGAAACTACAGTTCCGAGTAGTACATTTTGACAATTTTGCACTGCAAACTTATTGAAAAAGATTTTTTTTTATGTTTTAAACCCCCCAAAAAGCAAAGACAATGTCAAAGCAAGAAGTTGTATTGAAAAAAAAAGTGAACCTTTCCTAAACCTCATACATTGTTCCAAGGACATTTTGTTTCATAGTTATTTTTTGTGCCAGAACTTTGAAAAACACAAGCCGTATCACAGGTCTTATATTTCCAAGATGGCACTGATGTGGGGTCTGCAAAATGAAACTGAAAGATGATTCTCACATTTTAATTTGAATTACCAAATTACAAATATCCAAACTAGTAACCCTTTTGAAACCTACACATTATATTTGAAATTAAAATTAAACAATAGGTGCGTCATGTCAACCAAATTTAAAACTGTGTTTGGCACACACACTGGTGCGTGCAGGGACTTTTAAGAGCTAGGCGTATTTTATTTTATGTTATATGTATATATATCAATTTGTTTATTATTTTCATTGTTGGTCTACACTTTTAGTTTTCTGTTTATCTGCTCAGTTTAGACTGAAATATAAATTCACAGATTATTTATATCAAGACTAAACAGTCTGTGGCTGTGATGATAGAAGGGACATGCATATTTCAAATATTGTTTAATGAGATTTGATTTATAAAAAGGGAACATAAAACTGAACAATCGGATAGAACCATTTTTTATTAGATACAATTGTGGTGTATTCAATTTGTAACACATTTTAACTTGCTGTTCAAGTTACTCTACACCAGTAATTTTCAACCAATGTGCCGTCAGATATTTTCTGATCTGATTTACCTAATTGGTCTAGATCAAATTGTTTCACACTGAGTGAGTCGAAATATGAACGATTATAAAGTACTTTGTGTTTATTTGATTCTTATTCACGACACTTTAATGAGAACAAATATCACAAATTGTTAAAGGCTACAGAGCTTACTTTTTTCTTTCTGGTGGTGTACATCAATAAAAAAAATGTGCCTGAAAAACCATAAAAGCTTGAAAAACATTGCTCTACGGCTTTTCGGTGGCTCCCTAATGCTGCTTGCAGTGCCATGGATCATGGGTTTGAAAGTGGCTTGTTTGTGTAAATGTGATTCAGGTTGGTGGAAACTTGTCAGGAAATGAATAACATCTAACATGGATTGCAAAAAGCTATGCATCCAAATAGCATCATCACCTTGGGCACGGTGTTCACAACAGTGAGCAGAATCCCATTTCCAACACTCTCTTATGGTTGTAATACATATCTGATGGGCAATTCGCCATCGTATGAGGCCATGGGGGAGAACATGGGGTTTGAGACATCAATATGATGAAAGTTAAGATTATATAAGTGTTTACATCGAGTGACGACTAAGCACTTTATAGTTTCCCTGATGGGAAATCTGTTTTTTATCTATATTCAGAAATGGCTTTATTAATGTTCACTTGTTTACAGCTAATAAGTGTTCCAATTATTTCTTAGAGTGTATATTTTCATGGACGCCTTATTGTGACCCATTCGCATTCCGTTCATTGTGTTGTAGGGTAATGATTCCAAACAGATCTTGGCCTTGTTTCCTCTGTTTGAAAATAGACATTGAACAAACAGCTAATTTGCTCAAAAACTGTCCTTTTCTATCAGGAGGAAGTGCAGGCAGATTTCCAGCCTGGCACTGCATGTATTTCTAAGCGGAGGCCTGTAAGTCTCATTAATCAAGTAAAGATATCGATCCAGTAATCTGTTTTAAGACCACAGTGGACTGCCTGAAGACCACATACACAGCGGTACTTGTACAACACTTTCTCTGGGGTTTTAAGCAAATCATTTATGGCTTAAACACACGTAACAAGTTTAACAACCCGAATTAAAATCTGGCCAAGTCGAGGGTGGCTGTAGCTAATAATTGATCGTGTTCGACAGATTCCATCACAGATTTTAGCTCAGGACTTTGAGTCCATCCAGTTGGAGGATCTAAAGCTTTGTTGGCCAATCCCGTTTTTTGGATTATCTTCCGTTTGAATCCACAGAGAGGAGTTGATGGAGCTTAAAGGGATAATGCGATATTTACTCCCTCCCCATCGATTGACCATTTTGAACAAAAAAGAAGACTATTGCAATTTTAATTTAATGGTAACCTTTTTTAAACTATTATTCTGTTAAATTTGTAAAGTATATAATTACATATTCCTTTTAGTGGCGTATGTGTGTGACATTTAGGGTGAAGTATGAATGAGTACTTCACCATTTTTAGAAAATCATTTTTAAAGCTTTCAATGGCAGGGCTCTATCTTATATTTCTGAGATGCTGTTGTAGTAACAGCCATCCTAAGCTCTCAAATCTTCCACAAAGAGACATTTAGCTTTAAATCAGGGCTCAAATCTCTGCTTTCTTCTCCGCAGCTATTCGAAACTGGCATTGCATTCCAGTCTTGGCTCAAAAGCTTTTAGTTAAATGAAGATCTGTTTGATTTCCTTGAAAAAGTTTCATGACTTCCAACATTTTGTTTAAAAATGTGCTTTTATTAGATCCTGCAAGTTACAGATACAGATATGTGTACGTTGAACTTTCCTTCCTGCTAAAGTTATCAGTCAAACAAAGGGAAAGCTTCTTAAGATGAAGTTGAGGATTATGAGATGCTCTGATCCAGATGTACAGCTACAAAACAGCTGTTTCATCTACAATCAGAACCTATTCTGAACAAAGAGTAAGCCAAAAAAAAAACTGTGGAAAACCAGTGGCTTGCTTTTTTTTAAGTTTTTCCATTTTAAGTAAGAAATTAATAAATTTACCAATAGTGTTGGATGACAGACTTTTTTTCGGAGTTGTCTGAGCTCAGTCCGTTGCTGAATGGTGTTTGAGACTCTCTCTTTCACTCTTTCTCTCTCTCGTCTACTAGATCACAATTGCTCACAAATATTTATCTCACTGATCACTGTATCCATTATATAATAAAGTGTGAACTTAATGGGCATTTGAGTACTCCTTGGTCTGGTGTGGCTTAAAGGCGGACTACTGAAGAGAAAGTCACATAGGTAATGTAGAGAAACGGAACTCTATTTCCAAAACAAACAGAGATCCGCCATAAAATGTCAGCCACCATGGCAACCACTTACAAAAGTACTTTAAAAAGATTAGTAAACAATCTGGTTAATGAAACGTGCATTTTACCCTTTCTCACACAAACATTTTCAAAAAGCAAATTCACAAGCTTATTCAAACCACTGTACAGTTACAGAGGGGTGTCGATGTTGGCTGGATGAGAAGCCCCGCCCACTTCTGAATTTAACAGCCAGAAAAAGTGTATTTATTCTAACCCATAAACGTTAATTTAGAAAGTTTTCACAAAGAAGTATTCGCTTTTAAAATATTAACGGCATTGCTCTATTAGCTCACATGCTAACTTCTTATGTTTGTTATAGTTTAGATGAAGCTTGTGTTTAAAACTTGTTTGGTCATGTCTGGGGGTCTCATCTTGTCGAAAACCTCTAGTCAATTCTAGATAATAAAAAAAAAAGTACGGATTTTTAACATAGATCAACACATATAACCTGAAATGCCATGCTATGTAGTATTTTTTTTATTTATTTTTTTTTACATGCTTAGTTGCATACTAAATCTCTTTAATGAGCGTTATGTGTCGTGTGTATATTTTTTACTGCGTCATCTGGACACACTTCATCTATTTCATTTTGCATTTAAGATTTTTTGGATGGTTCTGCATTTTAGCCGTGTGGTCTGAATAGTAAACAATAGTAAACATCTGAGTCCACGCTGAAACTGTGTGAAACTCAGTGTTTGCCCTGTTCAATGCAAGTTGATTTTAGCAGCTTTTATCATCTGACCTTCATTTTCTGATTGCACTTGGCTACATTTGTTGTGTCTTGTTCATGGATAAACCTTGTGATGAACTTTCCTTGATGCTTGTATTAATTCTTAAACAATTTTTATCTGCAGATTAGGTTTACTGAAAGAGTAAATGAAAATGATACTGAAATGATATGGTGCCAGTCAAGATCTATTCATTTATGTAGGTGTTAATGACGTGGGAATTGCTTTATGAGGCTTTACAGAATTAGAAGACAGATTGAAATGTAGTTAATTGTCATAGGGGTCATTGACTGGATTTTTTTTTTACCTTTTACAGTTCATGGATGTTATGGATTTAGCAATTGTAACATAAAAATAAAAATGTAGTGTGTTTAAAAAAAAATGTGGAAGTAGTTTAGCGGAGTGAAGCCAAACCCGGCCAGTTCAAGGCTATGGTGACGAGCAAAACTCTCCTACGGCCGTGACCGCCCTCTGCTCTGCGGCGCTCTGCATTTGCCGTATAAGACGCACCAACTTTTCCCCCTCAGTTTTGGGGAAGAAAAAGTGCATCTTATATGGCAAAAATACGGTTTTTCCAGAACTTATCTATACAGTGAAATTTCAATCATTTTTTTTTCTGTTTGTCACACGATGGCACATGTGATTGACAACTACACGGAACAGCACTGAGTGACCACTGTAAACACGTAAACGCTCACAACGATCTAATTCAGAGAAGTCGTTCTCAAATTCTTGTTTATAATTACAAAAGTTGCACATGACAGGCTGTGTGTATGTGCCAGACAGGAGGTGGAGCTCTGACGGTCCATCCATGTGCGTCATACATATTTCTTTACAGTCTGCGGTTCGAATACATTTTTTTTTTCTGGCTATTTAACCGTTCACCCAGGTTCTGGAAGTGGGCGAGGTTTCTCAGCTATTTTCTACACATCTCTCTAATTGATGAATGTATTTAGTATTCATAGAATTCTTCTCCAATGCTCTTGTCTTCTCCAACAGAAGAAAGTGTAAAATGCATATAATGTAATAATTAAAAAAAATAAGTGAGTATTTGAAACCTTTTGAAAGTAAATAGTAATATAGTCAAAGGTAAACACACACACAGTTGTGCCTGATTGGTTAATAAAGTCCCTCATGTAAAAATTTCATAAACAATATATTAATATTAGAAAAACAACATAACACATTATGGATGTTGGCATTGTAAAAACTCTGACCAGCGTTTGAGCTAAACTTTGTCAAATTCTCCCTAGACGTGCTCTTCCAAGCACTGGCTCACTCCTCGTTTGTCTTGTTTCACAATATTGTCTTGGTATTACAGACATTTAGCTGTTACTCCTTTTGATCCTCAGCTTAAGAAACCTTTCAGCTGCTGTGTCGCAAATCGACTAATAAAGCACTGTTTCAATCCAAGAGATCAAAATAGTCACTTCCTGCACCAAATATCAAAAGTAAATATAAGTAGTTTTTTTTCCGTGTATAATAACTTCCATCTTAGAACACATGGACAAAATGCAATATTTGCAGTCATGTCATCTTGTTTTTGGAGGTGGGAGACGGCTGTTTGGGAACACAGCCGATCAAAACAGTTCTGTTTCCACCATAGGCACCAGCAGGACATCATACATCAGACAGAACTAGTGGTGCCAACGAAAAGAGTTTTGGATCGGCATTTCGGAACAAATGTGGTTTATAACAGATTTAAGAGCCACAGTTACCCATACCATTGTTTCTTTGAGACTGGTCCCTTGACTCTCATGACTGCTTTGTAGTCGTTTAGTGTCGCCCGCTCTTAAAGCAGATTTTACGAAATTCCCATCAACAACATTCTTTAAAATGAGTTTGTTTGTTTGTTTGTTTTTTTTACTTTACACAGGCTTTCCTCCTTTGAAAACTTCTGTTTCATTAAATTTTTGTATCTTGTTTCTCTCTGCAAAATGGTCTTGATGTTATGTACAGCATATTGCAGCAGTTACTATAAATATGTTTAATTAATTAACTTTTTTTTTTTCCACCAGCTGTTTTTTCTCATCAATCCAAGGAATTTTTTCCTAAAACTTCTCAAACATCTACTTTTTTTTAACAAACGCTGTTTACATTTAGTTGAATTTTTCAATGTTTATGAATAAAAGAGTTAACTGTACTGCTAATAGAAAAAATATTTTTTCTATTAGCATTAACTATAACAGAACAAAAACAGGATGTAGTAGTGCTATATATATATAAAAAAAAATATATATATATATAGCATATATATATATATATATATATAAAAATAAAAAAGTTAATTAATTAAACATATTTATAGTAACTGCTGCAATATGCTGTACATAACATCAAGACCATTTTGCAGAGAGAGAGAGAGAGAGAGAGAGAGAGAGAGAGGAACTGGTCCAGGGGAAGCTAATGGTGAGGGGGGGGGGTATACTTGGGTGTACAGGTGTACATATCAACCATAACATAAATGAGAAACACATTTATTCACAATTCTTCTGTAAAATATATATTTTCTCTTCACTGCATTCATTACAAATGTTGGCTGTTCTTTCCCTAAGCTTTAAAGCCTGCTGAAACACAATTATTGTGATTCTGTAAGCATAATAATTAATGCTCTAGGCATTATCTTAAACGACTTAAGAATTGTGTGTTGTTTAAGTAGAAGCTTCATGAAAAGATGAACTTAAGGGAGAGAGCAAATGCAGAATGGGAAATAAACATTGGTGTGTGTTGAAGAGCTTTAGTATGAGTTAACGTTTCTGTGTGTATTTATGGTTATGCCGTGTGTTTTGATAAGCTACAGTCTTTAGAAATCATAGGAATAATTGCATGGTGCTGTTCAGCGTGCCGGCACACACTCCTGCTCTCAGGTTGCTGAGCAGAAGCAGTGTTGCCATGGAGACAGTCTGAGGCGGGAATGTGCTGCAGGGCAACAGACGTGTTCACCGCGGTCACAAGTTCAAAGGTCAAACATCAGAGAAACAATCACTCATGAAGTTAAAATGATTTCAATCATGCTAAATAATATAAAAGACTAATTAATAATAAATTGTCATTAATAATACAAGCAGGTCTAGTTAGGGAACTTGATCAGTACCTGGATGGTGGGTCCACATAGAAAATAAAACTTTTTACCCCATATTGACAGATGAGCAGTGCTTTGCAAACCAAATCTGAGCTCCAGGGCCAAGCCAAAGCGGACATATCTGGCAAATTAACACATTTTGATGTGATCATAGGCTAAATTAACTCACACTAATTCAAGTTATATGGTTTTAGCTCTGTTGAATGAAGATTAACTGGTGGCATTGTTGCAGTTTTTATAGTGGTCCGCAATGTCTACTGGTGACTCAAACCAGGTTTGGTGCCAATATTTCAAATATTTCAAAAAAAGAAAACTCTAATTGCATTTCAAAATCCTGCAAGGTCAAAGGGTGTTCTGGTGAGAAACTCAAACACATTGTCTAGGGGGCTTTTGAAAAAAGTGGGATTTCAACACAGTTCACTTTATGATGGACAGGAAGTTTTTGACTAAGCTGAAGCTAGCAAATGTGATCAGCATTTTTCTGACTGTCATTATACCGGTTGACCATAGGGTTGCTGCTGTGCAGGGCTTGGTGTCAAACATTCATTTTTTTTAACCCACATTCATAGGACCCTGGTGGTCTCCGTCTCTATGGTGGATCCTTGGGGCGCCCCCTGTCCTACGCCAAGTCGGGTCCCATACATCACCTGCAAGGATGCACTACATTTAGGAATGGAGGGCTAGTTTCTTTGTCCAGGTTTGTTGGGTGGGGCTGCAGATATGTGGCCCCTCCCTCCATCTATGATGGAGAAGACTACCCTCTTATTTTACATTCATATTAGACACATTGGGACTGGGGGGTGGTACCTTGATATTATTGGTCAACCAATGTTGATGCTCCAGGACATCACTCCCCATTTTTAATGCATCGTACCTCTTCAACACCTACACTACGTCCCCCCGCTCCGGGGCATTCCTCTCTGAGGGTGCCGTCTGTCTCCATGGGGGTGGGGCAGGTATGACTCTGAAGTCCGGGCCCCTGCATGTGTCGACTTGCGAAAGTTAGACTGGTCCATCGGGTAGCTCCTGGCTGTGTCACAGAAGACTAGAGATGATACATGGGCTGTTGGTCTGCTGCTTGTGGGTTGGGGTTCCTGTCCCGGGCACTTCGTACTACAGTCACTTATTTATTTAATGTCTGTGCAGATCAGGTCGATATGCGGCTCGTACATTTCTGTCGTACCTATATGGTTTGTTCAGGTAGGTATTCTTCCTATTCTTCTCACTCCTGAACCTTTCCCCCTCACCTTTTCCAATCTCTTATCCACTCCCCCTTTCCATTTAACACTGCCTTGTCCTGACGCAATTAGTGTAGACGGGTCCGAGAGAAAAACAACTAAAAAATAACAACGTATATTCACTGCTTCAAACCAGGTGTTCACTCCCCTGGAGAAAACAAAACTGTCCAACTCGAAGCATCTACTCCCCATGTGGTTGCTTTTGATTACGACAGGATGCGGAAAAAACTCTTTTTTTTTCGGTCAGATGTGTGATGTTTCATTGGTTATGGTTTTTTGATTGAGGTGTGTTGTCGCTTGAAACTTTGGTCTGAAAATTGGGATCTGTGTGTAGAGGCATTTAATCATAGCTGATATACAGAATGACATGCACAGTAAAATCGGACGCTTTGAATGCATTAAGATGAGATATGTGATGGGAGTTTTATGAAAGGATAACTTTCCCACAACTGGTTCCATTGGCTGCTATTGACGCCCATGGAGGAAACGGAAGAACCAGAATAATGGGAAACCAACATTAACAATAGGTGTCTTTACAGCTTTTCTGCTTAGCCCTAAATCAAACATGTCTGCATAGCTGGAGCTTTAGGTGTGGTACATTTTGTAATTCACCAAAAATATTTTGAACCCTATCATTTTGGAGGCCTGTTTAAATTGTACATAAAAATGGAGTTAGTCTCGATTTGTGCATCACTTGAAACAAATGTCTTACAGAAACTACACTCACTCAGTCTCTCAGCATTTTACTCTCTATGTGAGATTAGAATTTCCTGTGTTTCTTGAGATTTGGCTTCTGCTTTGGGAAAGCAGGAACTGACAAAAAATGTGTTCATTTATTCAATTGTAAGCCGCTTTGTAAAGTGTACAAAAAACAACATGGGGATTTCTGGGGTAGCCAGTCTTTTGGAAAGGCCACTGCTAAACCCTGATATTTTTGACAATCAACATAGGAGTCAGTCTTCTGTCCACCAATAAATCGGACGTTGTTTACATTGAAGTGTTCCCAAATACATAGATATCTGAGCAGACAATAAATTCTTGATGTTAATAAATAAAATGTAAAACAGTGTTTAACCTCTTAAGCCCAAGAGACTTGCCCCCTTGTGCGTTACATTTTCGCTCATAGCTCACTAACCCTGAGAATAACCCACACATATTAAATACTGTTGTGTTCAGCGGAAACTCCTCTAAAAACGCGTCTAATTCAATTTCATATCCGTTAACCACAGCTCGAACGCCATGCAAATAAACAACATATCCGGAGTATAATTCAGGACCACGTTTTTGCTTATGTGCGATATGTATCCACAATATAAACGGAAACACCAAAACCATGGCATCAAATGAAAGCTAACAACCAGCTGAATCCAGTGATATGCAACTCATTTACATTGCATGAAGTATTTCAGAGCAGGGAGCGAAAGTTTCCCTGAAAAAACGCCAGCAAAAACCAAGCAAGCATGTAAATCTTGTTTTACCTTTGCCGTTTTTTCAACAAAAAGTTATTTCCATAGCGATAAAAGTCCGTTTGTTGTTATGTCCGGTCGATAGCTTCGCGCAAACGCCATTTTGGATTTTTTCTGTTGCTCCGTGGCGTCATGACGTCACCAAATATGGAATGACTCCCCGTGCGTAAGAGGTGGTCTCTCCACGCTGCGCGTCGTGTGATTCGTCGGCGATCCCGTCAGTCTCAAAATGGTTGAGCTCATTGGCTTCCATAGAATCAGAGCTTTCCAGCGATATATAGAGCTCCCGGATTGGACAGATGGTCGGGGGGTAGGGACACGCAGAAGCTCGACGTCGAAAGCGTTTGTGAATGAAAGGTTCCCAAAAGCGCAGCAAGATGGGGTAAATGAGCTTCCACCCCCCTTTTACAGCATTTCTTTAGGAGTTTTTTTGCTGAAATCATGTCCCGTAAGCAAGAAAAGAAGACTATGAACTTAGCTGAAGCTTTGGACAAGATTTGTTCCATATTTCAATTATTGTGCCAAACTGTGCCAACATGGATTACGCCTGAACTTTGTTCAATCAAAACCTGTACAGAATATTAGTTTCTTGTAGTATGGACACCAAACTTGCTACAGATGTCCTTGACATGTAGTGGTTACAATTGATTGTGTTTATTTGCTTCGTTATAAGTAAAATAAGGAGATATTGGAGGAAACATGTGGGGTTTTTTTTAGGCGGAGTTCATTTTTTGGCCATTCCAACATCAATTACTCTTACCCAGTGTTCTTGACTGTCAAATTAACTCATCCACACCACTCCCCAAGAACCTATCTTCATTTTGATACCAAGATTTGCAGTTTAGGCCTTGTAAAAGCTGAGAAATGCCTTAAAAAGTAAAAGTATAGGATTTTCGGAAAATAGGCCTCAGGGCTAAAGAGGTTAATGTTGTGATTGGAATAACATGTTCATTCTTTCAGTAGAAAGAGTTTGCTTTTCTTAAATGATGTGCATCAAGAATTTGTTACCTTCTATTTTTTCTGCTCTTTTGGTCTTTTTGTTTTTTGCAGTATAAGATTGTTTGGAGGCAGCTGTTTTACTCGAGTCTTGTTAAGAATGCCAATATAGGCATGTGTTTTTGTTTTTCAAGATTACAAATTCAGTCCATCATTGGTAATTGGTTGATGAGTTGACTAATAGATTGGAATTGAGGTACAGCACACTTTAACATTTTAATTAAAGAGGGGTGTTAGTTCAGATAATTCCAGCATTGAGAAAATGAACCGTTTCTGTGTTCCTTTCCACTCAAAAACTAATTCCTCTTACATTGATCAAAAAAAATGATTGATGCAAGCGCCTAATTGTTCACTTGATGTATAATTCTTAAAAGCTTAATTTAAATACTTGAGAAGTGTTAACATTTGTATTAAAAAGCAAGAGAAAAAAGTTAAACGGTGCAAAAGTAAGAAAAAGAAACGTTGCTGCTTTTACCTGATTCTGTAGCAGTCAGTTAAGTTTGCCTTGCCTTGAGGCAAGTGTAGCACCACTTGATGCTTGAGGCAGGACTTGGTGAATTTTTAATTAGAGACAAATACTGAACCACATTTATTAAATGTTAACACTTTTTAACCATGTTTTGATGGTGGTTTAATAAAAATATATTTGTTTATTCATTGGTTGTTAACACTGAGCTGTTTGAGATCTGCATGGATACTCTGATAAAGCTTGACCGGTCGGAGCATGAAAATGTTTCTGTAGGCTCTGGGCAGCCCTTGTGAGGATGCGCTTTGCATGTCTTTTCTCTCGAGGCTTTCTGGAGAAGAGCTTGCTCAGCAACCGCTGTGCTAGAGAAAGATTGATGCACTGGCCAGAGACGACATTGTATTTGGTCACTTTGAAATGAAATGTAACATTGAGTTAGACAATTCTAAAGCTGAATTATCCATTATTTCCTAAGTGTTAAACCGGATAATTACCGGTTTTAAATTAATAACATGTCACACTACATCCTTGTTACCGTCACAATCATGTGAAGTAATTGCGTAGCGTCTACATCACCATTGTTAGTTGAAAACACAGTTATGTTCGTGGCTAAGCAAAGAGCCCATGCTTTTTGACCTCTAGCTGCAAAATACACCATAATTTTTATCAGCTATAGCCTTTACTATAATTATTATTACTTTCTAGACAGAGCAGCGAAGAATGACAAGAAGCGATTCTGAAGGATTATGGGGGTGGGATGTACGCGTCCTGCAGCTAACCACTACACCACAGAGCAATGAACAATTTGATTATAGTTGTTTAAATCTGAATGGACATTTAATAAAGGCCTTTACACACGTATGCATCTGCTGCAAGCAGGGGCTGCCTGCAGTTGACTCTTTAATCTTAAATTCACAAGCGCTAATGTGACCTTATACACCAGCAAGAAAAAAACGCAGTGGCGCAAGGTGTCAATTTTCAAGAAACACAGCGAACCGTTTCTTTTTTCTCAAACCTCTGTGATCGGCCTATTTAGTCACATGTATTCAGCTGAGAAAGGCAGCGGTAGTTGGTGCTCGAGAACAAAACGAGGATCTGTGCTCACAGAACGGCAGAAGTGGGTTCCTTCAGGCTGCAGGAACGGTCACTACTGAATTCACTCTGCGCCAGAGGTCAGCAACAGAAGATTTCACACTGCAGAGACTTTAGAAAGAATCTCATGAACTTTGTCCATGTTCAAATGTGTCCCGCAATCAAACACTCCAGCGCAAGACTGGTGTTATAAAAAATGAGAGTGCCTAAGTTTTTAATTAATTTATTTGGTCCAAATAAACAAAAAAAAAGTCTCTTTTGAACTGAAACCACTGTTTCCATATTGCGGTCTGTGCCTTTGTATCTCCTCCGCAACTTCACGTTGCCCTGGATGTGGCTCTCTCATTGGCTGCAGATAAAAACATTATTTCAGTCAGAACACATTTCGCACTGAACGACTGTGACTCGCCGACAGCTCCAGATATTTAGCAGCCAAATACCTCCCGACCAGCATGTGATTCGGGACATAAATTCAAGATTGCAGTCTGAACTGGCTGTAAGAGAAGTGGTTTGATCTCCAGGCAACGTTTTTATTTACAGATGAGCGATTGCTCATCCTCTTCTCCTTCTCTACAAACATGCCTCACACCACCCTGGAGTGAATTCACCAGTGTCATGGTAATGTTCAGGAGAGGGTCTGTGCACTCAGACACAATAGAAAAACGCAGACAGCTGACGATGCAGCTGCTGCAGTTCAGATGTGTAAAGGCCTTAAGAGTACAACACTTTTTATTTGATTGAAAAAAAAAACATGTATTTTTTTATCAGAATAAATGAAAGGTGACTTTTATTTTTCATTTTTTTCCCCAATAATGTGTGGCTACATGAATCGATACTGTGTGGACAAGTGGCGTAACTCAGCAGCAACATCTCATTTTCAAAATAACCTTGTACGTGTGGACAGGGCTTTAATCAAGTCAAGTCAAGAAGCTTTTTATTGTCATTTCAACCATATAAGCTGATGCAGTACATAGTGAAATGAGACAACGTTTCTCCAAAACCACTGGTTCTACATGAAACTTACAACACGACAGAGAACTAAGGACTAACTTATATACATAAGTGCATTGTGTGCAACCTAGTGCAAACAGTGCAGAACAATACAGTGCAAAAAACAGACAAGATAGTGAAAAGATACACATAGGAATGGAGATTTTAATTTTGTAATCCCACAACGTCTTTGACTTGTTATTGCTGAGCAACATGAAGGTTGAAAAAAATGAGTGAAAGACCACTGGCGATGTGAATCAGGCTTTACAGAAGTTAAACAGCTTTGCTTTACAAAAGGCTTTACCATGGCTTTCAGTACATCAGCTCTGTCTCTCCCCTGGATCCCAGGTGGTTCTGGGAGTATCGGTTGAGTCACACTGCTCACCATGTTTCCCTCACCACTGCAGAACACACACACACACACACACTCGCACACATTTCCAGATTGTCCAATCCTACACACACGCACACACAGAGCTCTTGCCAAGCCTGCTGTCTCATCTGTTATTTGGAGCTAGAGCGGCGGTGTGACATTAAACAGTTGGTCTGTGGAGAAAGAGAGGGAGAGGGGGGAAATGTGTGAGGGAGAGAGAATGCGGCTGAGAGTTTTTATTAAAAGCAGTTAATGAAGGAACATCTCATGAAAATGAATCTCCTGTCACTGTTTGCCCGTTTTCATGCTATTGAAAAAAAAAAAACAGAGTTAGGGGAAACGAGATTAAGAATCAGCTGGATAAAAGCAACATGGAGCTGAGGATTTCACGCTATTGAGGCGGTGGAAAACCTGGCTCTTTAACGGCTTCGTTTCAAACCGAAACTACAGCAGATTTTGAAACCTGAAATTTCCAAAGCCACCATATACAATATTTACTATTTTTACTTTTACTATTATTGTGCAAATAATAGAAAGACCATCTTTTTACTCAAAATTATACATGGTTTACATAGGTCATTGTTACACAACTCAAGTGCTATTTTTTGGACTGAAAGGGGCTTTATATATACCAAATAAAAGTATTCTGTAAATAATTAAAAACAAAAAAAAAAAATCAGATAATGACTTTTAATCTCAATCACTGACCAAAATTGTTATGAGGTGAATATTTTGCACAATTTGATCTATCATCATTTACAGAGATACCTCAAGATACGGAATTAAACCGTTCCAGGGTGGCCTTTGTAACAGGTTTTACATGTAAAATGCCTAATCCGTGCAATGGCACGAAAACCAGAGAAAAATCAAGTAACTTTTCTTCAATCCTTAAATCTACACATTGTTAATGTAATAAGTTAAAAAAAACGTAATAAAATGAATGCTAAATAATGTGAAACCCTACCTTGCGAGTGAGGCGATGTGTCTGAGGACGTGGTGATGGTGGAGAACAGATGGCAGAAAACATTACAGCAAAAAAAAGTTTACTTTTTTAAGATATTTCAGAAATTACGATCACCAGCATGTGAACAGGATGGAGAGAGCGCTTCTGAGAAGGAGTCATGGGTTTGATCTGTGCTTTAACAAAAGTTAGAGTTAATGTTTACAAAGTAGAAACTGCTGTTCGGAAACGAAAGCTAAAGGAAAGAGACCTTTGTTTCACGCAGAGTTTCTCCTCTAATGTGCACCACAGAACAACACATTCCACTTCATAAATATTATTTCTTTTAGGACAGCTGGACTCTGACTTTTGTTTTAGCACATTGTGGGTAATCTATACATAATGTTTCGCTTGACTGAAAACTGATTTAAAGTGTTTTTGGTGTGATAATGATCAAAGTTTCTGCACTTTTTACCATTTTCTGTCAATAGTAAATGACCTGGAAGTGCAGCACAGGGTCCGTGTTAACAAGCAGATAGGAGAGCAGAGCTGTTCGTGTTTTTCATATCTTGGAATTTTTTCCTATCTTGAAGCAAAATATTTTTAGAGACCTTTTGTATCCTGGAATATTTCGTAACGCGAAACATTCGTATGTATTTAAAATGTTCCTGAATACACTAAATGAGGGAATTGATGGTGTAAAAAGAATTCAATTTACCTAAAATTCCCTGTGTTAATTGTAAAATTAAAAAAATTACAATAAACATTAATAATGCAAAAGTACAACAGTCAAAATTGAGATATTTGTTTAAAATCAATGAGAAGTCAAATATCAAGAATGTTTATAAATCAATGTGTTTTTTTATTTCTTTTTTTTAATTTAAGCAGAAGAATGAACAAAGGAGCCAATTTTAAATTACAGTGGTGTATTCGTTTTCCTGTTGCAAACATTTTGTGATGCAATGTTAATGTTAACAAAGAGCCCTTTTGTTTTGAAAGTGTACATATTTAGAAAGGAAGCAATATGTAAATTATGATTCATCAGAATTAAGAACCACAGCTAAAGCTGAATCTAACATTTGTCAGATGCCAAATTAACAAATATAATTTTCAACTTTTCCATAATGTGTTAATTTTTTGGCTTTTGGCTGGAAAACAAACAATGAAAAGATATTAAAGAACTGTGAACTCAAATTATTTGACGGCAGGGTTTCCTGCAATTATACAATTTTAAAAAGGCACAGATCAAAATATAACTCATTGAATAGACATTAACAATTCAAACTTTTATACATGTCTGATCAAAGCAACGGTGTTATAGATTGTGACAAATGTTTTCATTTTTGGGGATCTAGCAATAAAGATTCTTAGAACCCTATTGTATTTACTCAGTCAAGGCTTTCTGTGTACTTCTGAGGGTCTTAAATTCACACACGTCAGAACTGTTGAAAATTTACTTCTGATTGTCGTTTGAAAAGTGGGTGAAAAATACCTCTATAATTTTGCACACATGTGTAGGGACTAAGACTTACAAAAATTATTAATATAGTTTGAGCGCATAATGGACATCAAAAATCGAATATACAGGAAGTCGTTAATAACGGAGCAATTTAATGTCTGAATGGGTTCAAACTTGGCATGTGTTTTAAGAATCTATGTATGTACCTTTGAAGCAACTTACAGTGTCAGTTATAGTGCCACCTAGTGGCAGTATGAAAGATTCTCCTTTCTTAAGTTTTATACGGCCATTTCAGACAATGTAAAAGGAAATGACATTTGAAATACATGTAGAAACAAGACGGAGAAAAAACGCCATAAACAATGTGACATTTTGTCTTTTTAAGGTACTTTAACAAACTTTTGTGACGATATTATTGTCGAATACAATAGAACCACCCAGTGATATGATTTTATTGTGTTTTTTAAATTTTATTTATCTTTATTTAAATTGCCAATTTTATTCCTCAAATGTTAACATTTTGCACTTGAATACATCTCCCAAAAAAGTCTGGTCATAGTGCATGGTCCAAAAAAATTGTTAACTGAAAGGCTAAAATTCCTGAGGTAAATCTAGTTTGTATTTCTGCTTCACACATTTCTGCTATGTTTAGGCTATTTCTACAACAAATTAAATAATGTCAATCACTTTAATAAGTCATAAGGACAATGTGAAAATGGTTTCACATGGTGAAAATGGTTCATTCATGGCTTTGCATAATAAATTTGTTTTATGGCTTGTAATGCATGTGATTAATTTAAAATATGCAATGCATTTATAAAATGAACACCAAGCAGTTGCAGGTTTTTTTGTATTTCCGTGTGTTCAACGTTTAAAGAAGCTCAGGAAGGACTTTCCGTGTGTTATTCGCTTAACTAACTTTAAAAAAATTGAGAATCTTATTGTCTTTATAATATTTGACCACTAATGTAAGAATGTTCACAAATCACTAAGTGTGTATTGAATAGTGGCACAGTATCACATGAAGGGTGAATAAAGTTGCTGCTTTGTTTCCAGAGCTCTCTGTTCTCTTTAATAGTCACTTTCTTATCAGTCACATGATGCTGAGATTCATGAAAAAAAGTAAAAACCTCTCTTGTTGTCACATTATTTTAATTAAAATCTGAAGAATCAGTTCAGATACAAAAATATACAGTTAATACCAAAAGCGTTGCCAAGTGTTTGCTTTCACACAGTCTGAATACAGAATTCTCATCAAATGAAACAGAAAAATGAATACCTCCATTTATACAATCTAATCCTCATGGGAAACCTCCTCTCCACTACTTGTCGCCCTGGCAACGGCACTGAGTGTGATAATAACCCATGTATTGTTAGGAGATATAAGAGAAATCAGGTTGTTGGAGAGAGCGCCTGCGCTTCAGAGAGCACAACTTCACCCATCAGTAGACACACAAGGACTGAGAGGGTTTCCCAGCTAGTCATGTGATGCTTGAGCACTGCAGCGGTCATCGGTAATCAATCACGGTCGCCCTTAATGACCAGTGATAGTTAGTTACCGTGGCTCATGCTCAAATCTGCTGCCCATATGAAGTGGTATGATTTTTATTGACGGCATTTTAGATTTGACCTTTTATAAGATGGGTGTTTCAGATTTTTTGATCATTCTTAGGGGTTGAAAATGCACTTAGATGTTTGGTTTTTGGGTGACTTTGCTTGCTTTTAGGAGGATTCGGTAGTTGTGAGAATGGAGTTTGTGGCTGTCTTCAAAAGTAATCATGGTCTTGTTTTTATACCTGCCTTTTTTCTTTTTTTCATTGTATGCTTAAAGGGGACATGAACTGCAAAAAAGCCAAAAAGTGATTCTTTTTTTATTGTTCGTTCAGTTTGTAAAGGTTGATAGATTAACGTTTAATTCCACTTTGTGTACGCCTGACTTCACATCTATATTTAGTTTAAAAACTCTGCTTTTAAAAATTATAGAGTGAAATTTAGAAATTGGTAGCTTTTTCTGATCCCAGTGTTTCCCTTACCATTATATTAGGGGGGCGCCCCGCCCCCCCAACGGCACCCCCCGCCCCCCTTGAAGGTCAAGTTAATTTTATTTTATTTTCGTCGAAAAACGACAGAAGTAATTTATATATAACAGGTCTTTGCTTTTTTCTTTTATTAAACTAAATAGCATTATGTTATTTATACGATGGCATGTAATTTCTGTCTCAACATTTGCGAGTTTACAATTGTCCTCCGTATCGCGCACGGCGAAGTTCCGCCCCGATGCGCGTGCACCGCGGAGTTCCGCTCTGATGCGCGCGCACACACACACCCATCAGCGGACAGAGACTGCGCTTTTAACGCTCCCAAGGTGGTGACGAGCAGCAGCCGGTGTAGCTTTCCTACTCCGAATCAAAATACAGAAAAGTTACTATCAGTTATCACTTTTAAAGCCTAACAGTTAATGTATTTACAGGTCAAAACAGACATTCGCAATAGGCTGCAAGGGGACCATCTTGCAGCCTGCATGCGGATCTCAATAATGGGCCAGAAGTTTCAGACTATCCATACCAAGATGCTCTGGAAATGTTCTTTCAGAAGCCCAGAAAGATACACTGCAGTGACAAAAGCTGCACACTTTGTGAATAATTAACATATTAAAATAAATCTGATGTTTAGTGTTTAGTTCAGTGTACAGTTGTTTAGTTATTGTACAGTAATTGTTCAGAGATTATAATATATTGGTATACTGCAATTAAAAGAAACTTATAAACACTATTAAGTGTTTGTGTGAGTGTTTTGCCGCACCACCCATAACACCACAACCCCCCCCCCAAGGCCATGATCCTAGGGGAAACACTGGATCCCATTGTAATCCTAATGCCAAATCATGTTTATTTATTTTTTATGTAGCTAAGACTTTCTTGACATTTCAAAGGAAGTATGGGTGGTTTCTGGGGGCCAGCATTCGTTCCATTGAAACAAAACCCACCCCTTTACAAAATGGCTCCACTAAACACACACAAATGTCTGCTATGTAACCCAGCCAAGGCAGGAATAATGCTGATGTGGCAGTAGTGGCAATGATGTGGCAAGGAGAGTGTGTGGCTCACAGATGGGTTGGGAATAAAGAGAAGCAATGCAGACATCACTCTGGGCCCCAATCAAGAGAGTTATGGCAAACACCGGGTCAAAAGGAGCACAAGTTTGTTAAAATTACGAGACGGTTCCAAATTACACAAATTGCTTTATTTAAATAATACACATTTTAAAAGAGGGAAAAATACTTAATTCCCTCATTCATTGACATATACCAAATCATAGGGCAGCAGGAGCTAAGAAAGGGGAGGATGCTGAACCCTGCAGGGCACACTCAAATCCACACTTATCAGATACACACGTACACATCAATAGAAATTTAACACACAAAGCTGGGGTGAATATGCTGAGAAGATCACAAAGCTCTGGAGCCACACAACCAAGCCCTATCCCCAATGAGAAGTGCACACTGTTCCATCTGAAATAGCCAGGAAAAGCAGGATGTGACCAGTTCAACTCCAAGGGTTCAGGAAAACCTGGAGGACCAGTAGTCCAACACGACAGGATTTGAATCAATAAATGTGTGCAGCACTTTGGTGTCGGCTGTCGTTGTTCTTAAAGTGCTTTATAAATAAAGTTGGTATGGTATGGTAATTAAAAGTCAATAAAAAAAGATGATGCAGTAAGAAAATGCGGAGGTTAAAGGAGGCCACACTTTGCTCTATACGGCGTACTGTCCACGAAGCCTCAGATGAGAGCATGCAATGCCACTCTATGGGAAGCCAAACGCGTTTAGAAGTACATTCGGGCATTTTGGGTGGCCGTTTCATAAAACGTGCATTTGAAACTTGTGTGTTCATGTCCCAATTAGCTTGCCATACCACGTTCTGAAGAAACCAGAATTGTTTGTGTGATCTAAAATGGAAAAATGTATGACGTCTTGATTTTCTTGTTTAATCATTTTTTTTGTCTGTAATAAAGTGTGTGTAGTGGTTTTCTTTGGAGTTACATGGTCGAATAAAAGTCCTCTAACACTCTTTCTCTCTTCCAGAGATCCGCTCTCAACTAGTCGAGCAACAGAAATGTCTGGAGCAGCAAACAGACATGAGGGTTCAACTCCTCCAGGACCTGCAGGATTTTTTCCGAAAGAAAGCTGAGATCGAGAGTGAATACTCAAGAAACCTGGAGAAACTGGCTGAGCGCTTCATGGCCAAAACCCGCAGCACCAAGGATCACCAACAGTACAAGTGAGTGTTTGTTTGTTTGTTTCAGTTCAGGGCATGTTTCTGGGACTCTTTGCTGTTCCACCATTTTGAGCTTCCACTGAGGCTCCGCCTGTCTCTAGCTGATGACGTAGATTCGTGGGTGGGTCGATTCTCTCTCTGCCCCTCCCTCTGTGACAAAAGGAGACAAGACTCTAAACGAGCAAAAAACAGAAGCGTAAACAAAAGACTGAAAAGTGCAACACAAAAGTTGACTGAAAAGCAGATCAAAAGTGTGTTGCATTTTTACTTGCAGTTTTCCTTTGCAAAACTGCTTAAACTTCTTTTTGCATTTACGCTTTAATTTATGTTTTCATTTACACTTTTCAAATCTTTGTTTTGTGTTTGTAAATAATCTGACTCCAATTTTATTCCATAATTGCTTTTCATGGTTGGTCAGGTTCACAGAATGATTCGTTCAGGATTTGACTCATGATTCAGAGAGATCTTGTTCGAAAGCAATTTGTTTAAATAAAAAACAATATGTTTGATGTAAACTAAGATTAATTGTATTACATTAAGATAGCTCTTAAATAAAGTTTAACTTTAACTGCCATCACAATGTATTTTATATGACCAGAATTAATTTTTATAATGACTACAATTGAATTGGGATAAACCCTTAAACTACTTTAAAATATTAGACTGAGACTTAGACTTAGTTCTTTTTTTTTATGCTGGTACTGCACCTCTGCTTTTATAGCAACAAATGATTTCCCTTCAGTAGATTTGGGTGACTTCTAGAATATTTTACCCATGATGCTTTGCAGATTCATGCTTGAAAGATCAGAGATGGCAGGAAAGAGGCGATTGCTTTGTGCTGGAGTTATTGTCCGTGTGTGTCTGTGTGTTTGCTGTCTCATTAATGCAGATAGCTCTCCGCTGGGAAAACAGCGAGATGAGGGATGTGAGAGAGAGGGAGTTTCACGGTTTCTTCTTTGTAGCGATTTTCTGTGTTCTCCTGCTGGTCACTGTTGGTTTCCAGATCCTCGTGGGGCTGTCCCATCAGATGCCTGCTGGGCTTTGTGATTAGTCACTGGTGGGTGAAGAGTTTCGCTGCTTTACTCCAAAATGGCTTCCCATAGTTTTCTTCCACAACATCCGTTGCTAATAGAGAGCGAGAGGGAGAAACAAAATGGCGTCTTTTTCTCACCTCAGCAGGTGTTCGAGTGGTTTGACATATATTAACCTAAAGATTTACATTACAGTAACAATATTAATGTTACAATATTATCAGGTTTCAAGGGATTCGTGTTCAAGGAATGTACCAGTTATTCTCATACAACAAGATTGACTGAGATACTGAGAACTAAGCAAAGTATGATCAATGCAAATCTGGAAATGACATTGTTTTTTTATCAATTTATTTGGAAATTACTGGTTTAAATAGGTATTTATCATTTTTAAATAAAAACGTTGTTATAATTTGTCACATATAATTCCAATTCTCATTTTCTTAGTAAATAATACTTTGTTTATTTTTCACCATTTTGAAATACTGCTACATTTTATTTAAGTAATTCCATTCACACGCCACTCTTTATGTGTTCAAACTTAGTCTGTTTCCGTTCACATTGATCTCTGGGAACCCTTCATCTCGTGTGTTAAAGTATCACTGGAGGCTTCTGTCTGTCAATCAACCGTTTCTCTCCAGAGATGGAGCTGTGTGAACTAATGAACTACTTTAACATGATTTGAGCAAGATCTGAGACAGAACAATTGAGTTTAGGGATGGACTCTGAAACCGCTGATCTGGAGCTGTGCTGTGCCACTCTGAAGGGCTGCCCTCTGTTGAGTGTTACCTTCTGTAATTTATACAGATGCCTTTTCAGGAAAAACGCTGGTCATGTTTTAAATGTCCCATGGACACTCTGCTTTCTCTCGGAAGTCAGAGAATCAGAAAATGTGTTCTTAATACCAAACAAATGACTTTCTGATCTGGATCATGTTTCGTTGCTGTCTTCCAGAAAGGACCAGAACCTTCTTTCTCCAGTGAACTGTTGGTATCTGTTGCTGAACCAGGTGAGGAGGGAGAGCAAGGACCACGCCACACTGAGCGACCTGTACCTCAACAATGTCATCACACGCTTCACACACGTCAGCGAGGACAACATGCGGCTGCTTAAGAAGGTGACTTATTACACAACTGAATGGTTGGGAAAACTGCATTCTTTACTTATTCGGAATTGTTGAAATAAACCAAAACTCAGTCATGTGGCTACCACATTTGCTCAGTGGTCAGATCCATCACTTAAATGTATTCCCAAGTTTGTCTAATGCAGCCTTCCGAACTCTACGGAGCCCCTAAAGTGACATAATGGTAGGGAAAAAAAATCAGGGTGGAAAAAAATTTGAAAGAAAAATTCCAGGGAAAAAAAGACATATTTTTTTGTTGTCTCACAAAAATTGGCCAAAAATCTTTTGCGTGCCTTCCCAAAGATACCAGAAGTGATGTCCCACAATGATTTTTTAAATTATTTTGCTTATGTGACGCACAAATAAAAAAAATTGTTAAAATTTAATTATTAAGTGTAAAACTGAGTATAAAAGAATGCAATCGCCAAATGTAAGATGCTTACAGCAGTGATTATTTGAATAACACAAACTTTAGATTATTATTTAATAATTTTATTATTACCCTGCAAGCACGGAGAGAACATGCAAACTCCTTCCAGGAAGGTCACTGGTGAGCCTCGAACAACCTTCTTCCTGAAAGGCCAGTTCTTAAAATAACTAATTTATTAATTATTTATAATCACATTAATGAACAAATACTATTCATAAAAAATGTAAAATTTATCTTAAATACAAATATTTCTAATCATAAATGAGTTTATGGAATATGCTAAAACTGTTTCGGGAGTTGGTGGAAGGGTTTGTCATTGTCTTCATGCCCTGTACTTGATGGTACTGTTCAGTGTCGTCTTTGTTTACAAAGACCAAGTCTTGTATGACCGATATGACTTCAGCCTTCTGACTGCCACCAGGTGTAGTCTTCATATCATTTTATGGGACATAAAAATCCCAAAATGGTTACTCTTTCGAGACCACTTACCAATTAAAAGCTGGGACCTCTTCTGAGTGCACGTCTCAGGATTATTCCTACCTTGTAACAAACTGCTTCTTGTGTTTGCTCCTAAACTATTAGTCGCTTTGGAGGAAAGCATCCGCTAAATTTGTAAATGTAATATAAATTAAAAAAAAACAAGCAATTTTTTTTGTACACGTTGTGAGGAAAAACTGAAGTATTTATGGTCCTTTTTTTGGTTTATCTTTGAGCAGGCTGTCCAAAGGAGGGTTTTGGGTTGACCCCCTTGAATAGTGAGGCAAAGAGGTGGTGGAGGGTTTTTGTTTTTGCAGTTGATAGAGAAATTGGTCGAACGCACTGTGTAATGGGAATTAATACGAGGTTAATTTGGCGGACCCCCTTGAGGTAATTGAATTGTTTGCATGCGCTGCTGCCAAAATTTTGATGGAAAGGGCATGTAATGGGAGACTTTAGTGACTCCACCTCGAAGAAATTTGCTCCATGTCTGGAGCTCTGCTAAATGGCAAATGTACCTAACTCTTGCAGCTGGTTCGGTGCAAAGTGAGCAGATTGTTTTGGTCTGATGAAATTCTGGCAAGAAAGGAACATCTCTGATTCCAACAGCTCTTCCTTTAAATGTTGGTCTGCTTTTATACTCCACTAGAGTGCAACTGCTCCATGTTCTACTTGTCCAGTACACCTGAATAACAAGGCAGGAATTAAAATCTCCTGTTAATAACATGTTAATAATCTGAATACAACTTAATATTCTATTTCAGTAATTCTGAATCTGAAGCAAAGGTTCGTTTTCAATGTGCCAGTTTTATTTTTCTTTTTGAAACTTGGTCTGTGAGCCTGAAGGACACATAATGGAGATAAAGGGAAGTTGCATAACACAACTGAACTCAAAACCGTAAAGCAACTTACAATTGGACATTTGAACTCTTTTCATCAGTTGTGTTGGCTTGAAATTGACAAAGCGTGAACAGCAATTCCTTGGTTGTATATCAGAGCTGACCCTTCACACCCTTCTGCCCTGCGTAACGTGGCTTGTTGTGTGTGTGCTTGGCCCACAGAGCAAAGAGATCATTTTCCAGCTCCAAGAAGACCTGATGAAGATTCTTAACGAACTCTACACGGTGAGCTCATCTCATTCCCTCGAGTAACTCTCTCAATCTCTTTCTGGATTGCTTTTTCATCCCTTTGCTTTGCAGGTTCTGGCTTTATCATTCCATCAATATGTAATACAGATCTTCCATCTCCAATACTCTCTGTCCATCATGTCCTCTCAATCACTTCAATATATCTTTCATTCTCTGGATCTAGTACTTTTTCTCATCTTTTTGCTTTAGTCGTGATAGATATGTGAGTGGAATAATTTCACATTAAAATCAAAATTGACTTTTTATTCCTACTTGAACCAAAATTGTCCAACAATCAACTCATTTCTAACTGGAGAATTGCAATTAAGCCCATTTGATATTTGGTCTCATTTTTTAATCTTAGAAATACACATTACTGTGGCAAAAAGGGGCTCTATTTCATGCTGAATTTAAGCATTGTATTAACTTTCTACGTTGACAAACATCCAAAACAAAAAATGTTTTTACCCTACTGTAAAATTGTCCTGCACAGCTGTGAAGGCAGCAGCTTAAACATGAGCTTCTCTGACAATTTAATTTTCAGTAGCTCTCTCATAAATCGTCTTGATGGAACAAAAAAATGCGGAACACATTCCATGAGACATGTGAAAAATGTGACGTGTTTTCAGCCAACGCACTCAAACGATAAGATAAGAACGATAAAAATAAAAATATAAGATGTTCCACCACACTGCAATCTTACAGTTTACTGAGAAAAATACGGACAGTTTTTGGTTTTCTATTAGCTACACAGACACTTTGCTGGTTTTCTATTGGCATATTAGCATTAGCGCCACACCACCACAATTCTAATATCATACAAAGCAATTTTCTTATGGACAGATGTGAATGTAGAAATTGGATCAGAGCGTAAGCTCAAAGCACAGCAATGCTCTCAAAAAATCATCTGAATGTCTCAAAAACATACAGAACGCAATCATTCTGTCAGCTAAGCTTATATGAGAAAAACAGGCTAAAAATGTGAGGTTTTCTCAGTCAACGCACTAAAACGATAAGATGTTCCACCACACTGCAATCTTACTGTTTTAAGTCTTACTGAGAAACAAAAACAGCAAAGCTTGGTTTGGAATGAAGCAAGGACTTATCTTTGTCTGTAGTATCTTCTAATCTTACCACGTTGCTGCTTTCTATTAGCATATTAGCATTAGCGTCAAAATTGTAAGGTCACACACCATCAAAATTGTAAGGTCATACTGTACAGTTGTGAAGGTAGAAATTGGATCTGAATGAAAACTTAAAACACCACAACTCATCAACCTAATGTCTCAAAAGCATGCTGCACACATTCATTCTGTCAGCTGAGCTTAGATGAGAAGTTATTTTGAAGGCCCTAGATCAGGGGTGCTCATTACGTCGATCGCGGAGGTGCTACCGGTCGATCGCGGCGTGAAATTGAAACAATATCAGCCGATCATCGATCCCGTCACAGTTCAGTAAAGTTAGTTGCAGATTCACGGATTCGGTTTTCTCTGCTCAATAGCTCGAGACCAGAATGTTCTTAGTAAACAAATAATACCTATTTTTAATCTGTGTTATGTAGCGGACAAACTACAAAACGTTTTTATCAAAACAAGTTTCCCTCTGCATTCGCAGAAACACATTACAGTCTATGAGCAACCCGCTGACATGGAATCGCTTAGGGACCGTCTGCAAATTACTAGATCCAAAATATGTTTTACCCAGAATATGCTTCATAACTTTATTCTAAATTGTTCTATTACAACCAAAATCAAGCGACACGCCACTCCTCACCTGTATATTGTACTGCACGACTCAGTTTCAATAAATATTGAAAAATATATTAGAGCATCATTTTTATTCTTGATTATTTGGATCAAAGCTCAATTGCTTCCATAAAAATCACTCTATTACCATCAATTCAGGTCACACACAACTGTTCTAATGATTAAATTCAGTGCAAGTCATCAAATTAAACTCACGTTATTACAAAAAATGTAAATAATTAATTATGTGTGTTTTGTCAATTTTCAATAAAGTTGAAAATAACTGTTTGTTGATTGATGTTTTACATTTTTGTAGTGGGTAGATCACTTTGACTTGGTCATTTTAAAAGTAACTCGCAAGCTGAAAAAGTGTGAGCACCCCTGCCCTAGATCTTGAATTAGCAGTTTTAGTATTCTTTGAGCATTAATGCTTCATTATTAAAAATAACAGTGTTTTTTACTATTTAGTTATTTACTAAAATACTATTTGAAGCTAACCATAAGTGATAAGCATATTGATATTATTTCTGATCATGTTAGCAGTACAGTTAGCATGCCACCAACACCATTATGTTAGCACACTATGTTGCTACCAGAATATACAGGATATTTAAGCCATATATTTACAATTTATTTAATTTAGAGAGTAAATATGTACATAAACCTTAAGTATTTAAGTGTTTTTGAAGACAAAATGTCTGACTTTGCACAATGCTAGCATATTTAGGGAAGAGCAGGGTTTACTTATGCTGTCTTCATGCTTAGGAAAAAGGATATAGCATGAAAACCAATAAAAAAAACTAAAAAAAAACTATGCAGTCAAGCATTCCAACCCACACGATTAATACTACGATGTATGGCAGCTCTTTTGGAAACGTTTTTGACCAACAATATTCAAAGTTGTATTTGAAGAAGTTTTTAAAATTGATAAATTGAGGGACTGCTGCCATTATTAACCTTTTTCTCTTAAATGATCAAACCTGTGAAAGTTTGTACGCCTACGCTCACCTGTATTGCTGTTAAACCAACATGCACACACAACACACAACACACAACACACAACACACGCTCTCCCTCTTTTTTTTAAACAGCTTCTGCCATGTTTTTACGGCCCAGTCATTGTGTAACACTTTGAATTAAATTTTGTTTATTCTCTAATAAAAAATAAAAAACCTCACCTTTTAGTCTCCAAGAAATGACTAGAAATGCGTTAATGATGTATAACAATGAAAAATAACTTGTCAAAAAAGTGGTATTAATTTAACCTATGAACATTTAATTATTGATCTTCTAGAAAGGCAAAACCTTTTTTATATTAACAACTCTTGAGACAGGTTGTATAACACAGCAAAATGGTATATTTATTTAAATGCAAAACAGATAAATTATTATTATTACCTTACTTCACAAGCCATCTACTCAGATCTCCTTCGTGTGTTTGGAGTGCTCACATCCTCACACCCATCTTTATACTACCTCATAAAGGTCAAACATCATGCTACGAGTCACAGTGATGTGTTAGCAAACAAGCTAACATCATTTAGCAGCTGCATCACCATCATCATTATTATTATTATTATTAAGACCAAATATAATGATTCAAAATTTATCTCATATTGACGGTCGTATAAAACTTCAGGCCTAAAACATAAAAATTAGAACAATAACAAAATGTTGCATTTTTGTATTTCCTTTGGGTGTTCTCTGCATGACTGCTATAATATGTAAAGTACAAAAGTAATTTAAAGTTACGATAAATCTCTTTTTTAGACTTAAAATAACTAGTGGCTCAAGGTGCGGTAGGTTGAACAGCTGGCTCAAATGTATCGTGCCACTGAATAGACTTACTTTTAACTTAATGCCTTTGTATTTGATGTCTAAAAAATTTACTTTGACAAACAAAAACTACTTTTTTGTGAAAAAAGCATACTTGCTATATTCTTCCCCATGAATGCTGATTGTAGAATTTGTCAAAACTATCAAAATGTGTACCATTGCCTGAATAACTTACCCATTATATTTATAAATATACAGTTCATATTTTCGCGTGTCTTCTTGTTCCTTAGAATCTAGAAACTTGGCTAGTTTTCTAATGATGCCTAAGATTTGTAATGGTTGTTACTGTATTTCTTTGACTCCTTCACTATATGCAGGTGATGAAGACATACCACATGTATCATACTGAGACCCTAAGTGCAGAAAACAAGCTGAAGGAGGCGGAGAGGCAGGGTGAACGCCAGGGTCGGGGAGGAGAGGCTGTTTTTAGTCTGCGCACAGAAGATCGACACCAACGTCGCAACGCTGCTCGCAAGATCCAGAAGATGAAAGAGAAGGTGTTTACATGCTTTGTGGAATCCTTCAGTTAACTTTTGAATAATTAAATGGTTTGGTATGGAATTATCCGCCATGCAAATGAGCTTCCTTGGCTTCCTGTAATGAGCCAGATGTGTTCGTAGCTCATCTGCAAAGTTCATCTGTCCTGATGAATAGCTGGAATAATCTGGGCCTAATCACTTAGAAGCTAGGAGGAAAATTATATGATTTCTACACAACCTACTTTAAGATGAGTTGATCAAGAAATGTTGATGTCCAACAACAAACAGATTTTTTTATTTCCTTTTCAGTCATATGTGGCCTTGTGTTTTTTATACTGTTTTATTTATAAAAGTACATTTTTCTGACACAAGTTTTATAAAACACAAAAACACAACTATAGTATCTGAAACTATTCTAAAATCACTAGTAAACACTTCAGAAAACCAGATTTCCTCCAGTCTACTGGAAAACAAAGAGCTGTTGCAGTCAGCTGACATTACCAATGTTCTTTACTTTCTAACATGTGACTTGTAGCATTGGAGCAGTCGCACCTTGACGATACATGTGCATTTTTGGTCTAAATTAGGTCTACAATGCATTTTTTTACATTTTTTTTATCAAGATTAGTTTGAACACAAGCTAAGATACAAAAAACATTTTTTTTTTTAAATAACAAAACTAACTGTAGAAAGTTCCGCTAACTGTAGAAAAGCTCACAATTGGCAGTAAGATAAAAGACTGTTTAAGAAAGGATTGAAGACATTTCATTGTGGGAGCTATTCCAAAAGTCTCTTTGTCAAATTAAGAGCCATTCTACCAAAAGTTTCTTTTTATACTTGATTTCAAAACAGATTCTGATAACAAACATACTTAAGTATCCCAAATGGGTATTGGTCCATATTAACTAACTTATTTAAATGTTTTATTAGATTTATAATCAAAAGATGGGTGCCGTTTTTTCTCGTTATTTTTTTATATAAGTAACAGGACTGAGTTTTTATCAAATGCATGCTAAATAGCACATGATCATAGAACCAAGAAACTCTGCTGGTTCTCATATTAAGCTTTCAGTTAATATGTGCATTTGTACACTAAACTAATAAAATCTGAAATAATTTGCGTAACAAGATTTTTTTTAAATGACGCTCTAAGATATCATCACAAAGTCATCAAATAAATAATAACGAGAACGTTGCTTTTACCATGGTCTTGTAAAGATCCAATTGATGCAACTTCCTGCTAAAAAACTTATGGAAAGTTTTTCAGGAGGGGCATGGGTAACAGAAATGAGTATAAAGCTGGGGAAATGTTTTTTGTTGTCTAAGAAAGTATAAATACTTGCATGACGAAAAGGTTCTTGGTAAAAGATCTTAATCTTAATTTTCTTTTATGTTCTAGTGTAGCAAAAGAGACTGGGGACAAGCAATGAATGATATTTTCCTATATTTCTTCACTTTTCCTGGGCATAGATCTGCCGCTATGTGGCGGGCATTAGGAGACAGGCTTTCCCAATGGACAGAGTACAATCTTGAGATTTGATATTCAGGTCCTATAATTAATTACAAGATATATATATATATATTGCAAGAATGAAATGTGACTCATCAACCTTTATTTAAATGTAATCATGCCAAGTTTAAATATTGGTATCCAGCTCAAGGAGAATCAGGTTTTTCTTGGAGAAGAGGAACTTTGAGTCAATCACAAGTATTCTCCATGAGACACATAGATTCAATAAATACCACTTTATCTGATTGAGATATAGCTCTCACTGAACACTCTGTCCTCTCTCTCCATTTTCTCCAACAGCGTCAAGCAAAGTACTCTGAGAACAAACTGAAGGTTATGAAAGCGCGGAATGAGTATCTGTTGACTCTGGAGGCCACGAATGCTTCGCTCTTTAAATATTACATCCAGGACCTGTCGCATTTGATAGACGTGAGTATATCTGATTAAGACGGCACGGCAGGAAATTGCCATTGCATGAAAGGCATGGATTTGTTGCTTTTTCACAATAATGAATTATAGTCTTGATTAATAATGGCTAATTAAGGCAGCCTTCTTTTGGCATTAATTAGAGACAGACGCAGCCCGTAACTGACAAAAAGGGATGGAGATCAAGGCTTTAATTACAAGCGTTAGAGATTTCCGAAAAGGGAATGGTAGAAGACTTGTTTTGCTAATTTAAAAAAATATATATTGTATACTACATTGTCACAGACAGTGATGTCGTTAGCCCTAATTTAGGGGGGCTTCAGCCTCCCTAAAATATCCCAAAGCCCCCCCCCCCCTATAATTTGGGGCGACATTTTATTTATTATTATTATCTTGATGTTTAAAATATATTTAAATAAGTGCATACATGCAGCGAACACGAGCCAGCAAGAAAGCGAGTTAAACTGAAGTTCGCTTTCAAAATTATTATCGTTATGATTCCCATCATGCCTCATTAGCATGCGTCAAGCGTGATGTGGTAGGCGGCCGCATTAGCTGCTGGACCAACACAACAGTGTGGAGGCAGCAGCAGTGAACACACAGTGTACACACGGTCAGCGATTGCACGTTGATAGCAGCGATTGTTGCTTAATCTGAACATTTACCTATGGTAAGAGAAGGAAGGACGATATTGTAGCCTAGTCTATTTCAACCTTAATGTTGGAAGCTAAAGCGAACGTCGTCTAAAATGCTAACATCGTGAAAAATCTTTTACTAGCTGTCTAATATTCTGTCGAATCTCTGAAGTACACATAATGTTAGTATCTATTCCCAATTACCGCGAGTGAAATTTAGTTTTAATTTTAAATTTAATTTAGTACTAGTTCCCAAAAAGTTCTCCCAAAGGTATTAATAAAGTAAATTCTATTCTATTTTCACCGCATGCAATGTACGAGAAGCCCTCCAGGGGCTAAGCCCCCCCTATCTGTCAACCCTAGTGACGTCCCTGGTCACAGACTGTGTTTTTCTCTTTAAAGCCATCAGTCTTTCTGTCATTCTGTCTGTGAAGACATGGCTGTTTAACACAACCAAACCCCCCCCCCCCCAAATTAAATCAACAATGATGACTCATTAGTGTTGTAAATTATTTAAAACAAAACAAGAACCCAAAAACGTCTAAAACAATTCAAAAGTGAAAGAACAAAATATGACTGTTTCAATTTCATCTAACAACAATTCTCTTATGTTTGCCTCTATTTGTGCTTTTTTTTTTTAACAAAGTATAGCTTTTTTAAATGCATTTCTTCCCCAAGAAAAGGTTTGTATGTAAACGATTTATTACTGCTTCAAACTGTTACAGATCACAGAACAGTGTAGGCTGCACAAATTTGAATATTCTGGATTTTAAGCTTGTCTTATGTTTGTTGACGGCAAAATGTTACATTGATGGAACCTTTTAGTCAATGAATCATACTATATTTACAAAAGTAGTCATTATTTCGTGTGTTTTCTTTATCTAAACGACTGAACTTCTCAACTCTTATGAAAGTCCTATTGCTAATTGTTGCTAATAAAAAGCCATTTAGAAATTTTAAGTTTTGAAGGTCTTAAAAATTTTTGAGGCATGGCTGAAAAATCACCCATTAGCTGTTTCTTTCTCTGATCATTTGATGAACAGAAAAAACTGTGCCACATTCATCTGAGTTTCAGCAGCTTCCAAGTGCATCTATTAGTATTTCTATGCCTCATGGAACACAATGTTCCACGAAAAGCATGGTGTTTGTTTTCTAACCAAAGTGAAGTTTTCATAGGAACATGTAATGGTAAGGAATAGGGAACCTTTGAAAACATAAAACAAATAAAGCTTAGTTTATTGAAGTGTTAAAAAATTCAAGCATTCCTAAGTTCCTGTACTTGAAGTAGGCCTCTCCCCAGGGCCTGAAACCCTTCTGATCAGCTTTCTTGCTCTGTTTCTTTCCAACTTACAAGTATTTGTGCCAGATAGCTTGCTATGGAAACATATAAGTTCCTAATCTCAACCAATCATGCCAGGTTGTTTAAATGTTCCAGCTAATGTAAGATTCTTTTGTAATTCTAACCCCACCAGGCTCTTTTTTAAACAAAATGAAACCACATTTATTTGAGTGTTTCCAAAGTTTCCATTTAGAATTAAATTAATATATATTTTTTAATTATCTGAGATTTGGTAGACAAATGAGAATGGGAAAATGATTCATGCAGACCAGTGTTCGGAAATAAAATCCTAAAATAACTGCAAAAAAAGCTTGTTGAGAATGTTGCTCTGTAGATTTCTCTGTTCGGATGTGTAATTTTGAGAAGAGGGGCTTTATGTATCTTCAGAAATGGAGCTCTTTCTCCCACACTCAGCCTAGGCTTTGCAGTGTCGATGGTTTTCCTCAATCGAGCTTGCAGAGGCTGATGGTGGTCAGCAGAATCTATACGATCAAGTAGCTACACCTCTTTGACCTTCATTGAAGGGTGAATCTGCTCACACCGAGATAAAGACAGCAGGAGAATGGGTGTGCGTGGGAGGCTTAACAAGACAGCCAGGGATCGTGTGGGGGTGGGAGGTGAGGGAATGTAAGCTTGGATGAAAAACCCTTCAAATTAACCCTGCCAACCAAAGCAGTTGAGGATCATTTTTGCATAAATGCATTAGAGAGAGAGTTGAATCTATTTGGACTTTGTCCACGGTTATCTTTGAATATGTTCTAAAATGACATAGAAGAAGAAAATATAGGATTTCCAACCCCTCCATTGATGCTTTTTATGCGTCAAGAAAACTGATAGAGCATCTCTGTGCATTACAATTGGACTTTATTGATGTTTAATTGAATATTGTCAACCGTGTCCTGTTGAAGATAAATTAGAGTATAAACCATGGCTAAATGCATCTCTGACAGTGTTGTGACCTCGGCTACCACGCGGGTTTGAGCCGGGCCCTGCGGACCTACTTGTCAGCAGAATACAGTCTGGAAACCTCTAGGCATGAGGGTCTCGATATTCTCGAGGGGGCCGTGGAGGGACTGGACCCTGGCAATGACCGCCAACGCTTCATGGAGACTCACCCCACAGCCTTCACTCCTCCTGCACGCTTCAACTTCCAGCCTCACTTAGGAGACCAGGTCAGCTGCCAACAGACAAATACAGCATGCTTCTTCATTGGTCTTCTTAAATAGCTCTACATTTTCATTAATTGATGTTTATATGATGTTTATACATTTATTACATATTTATATTCAGGTGAGTCAAATCACAGCACTGCCACAGGTTCAGGCAGAACTCCTCCTGCGATTCCAGCAGCTCCAGTCACGTCTCTCCACCCTCAAGATCGAAAACGAGGAGGTGAGGCATAATCAGTTCAACTCCAAGACAACATAGACATTCTCTTTCATTTTTTCACACTATTCATAGACACCAGCATACTTGATATTCTTCAAAATAATTTCTATATGTAGGTTTATAATGTAGGTAATGTAGAGTATTGGGCATGTTTTAGATAAAGGGAATCAGACCTTCTTTGGAAACCCATGCTTCGACGGATGATACATGAACTCATTCCAGAGAAAGTTCTGTCTGTGGGTGTTTGCCGAGGGTGCAACAAAGGAAGTCGAGCTAAGTAGTTATAGGCTAGCCCTTGCTTTTCCATGTGACCTGTTCCTTCAAAGGACACATTCTAGAACCAGACTAGAACAGAGCAGCAGTTTATTCATATCATTAAAGAGTCTTTGGTTTTGAAAAACCTAGAAAATCTACAAATGCGTATCAAGAAGCGCGTTTCAATCTACAAATGCATATCAAGAAGTGTGTTTCAATCTACAAATGCGTATCAAGAAGTGTGTTTCAATCTACAAATGTGTATCAAGAAGTGCGTTTCAATCTACAAATGCCATATCAAGAAGCGTGTTTCAATCTACAAATGCGTATCAAGAAGCGTGTTTCAATCTATAAATGTGCATCAAGAAACGTGTTTCAATCTACAAATGCGTATCAAGAAGTGCATTTCAATTTACAAATGTGTATCAAGAAGCGTGTTTCAATCTGCAAATGCGTATCAAGAGGCACATTTCAATCTGCAAATGCCGTATCAAGAAGAGCGTTTCAATCTACAAATGCGTATCAAGAAGCGTGTTTCAATCTACAAATGCGTATCAAGAAGCGCGTTTCAATCTACAAATGCGTATCAAGAAGCGTGTTTCAATCTACAAATGCGTATCAAGAAGTGCGTTTCAATCTACAAATGTCATCAAGAAGCGCGTTTCAATCAACAAATGCCATATCAAGAAGCGCGTTTCAATCTACAAATGCGTATCAAGAAGTGTGTTTCAATCTACAAATCAAGAAGTGTTTCAATCTGCAAATGTGTATCAAGAAGTGCGTTTCAATCTACAAATGCGCATCAAGAAGCGTGTTTCAATCTACAAATGCCATATCAAGAAGCGTGTTTCAATCTACAAATGCGTATCAAGAAGTGCGTTTCAATCTACAAATGCATATCAAGAAGTGCGTTTCAATCTACAAATGTGTATCAAGAAGTGCGTTTCAATCTACAAATGCGCATCAAGAAGCGCGTTTCAATCTACAAATGCCATATCAAGAAGCGCGTTTCAATCTACAAATGCGTTTCAATCTACAAATGCGTATCAAGAAGTGTGTTTCAATCTACAAATCAAGAAGTGTTTCAATCTACAAATGCCATATCAAGAAGCGTGTTTCAATCTACAAATGCGTATCAAGAAGTGCGTTTCAATCTACAAATCAAGAAGTGTGTTTCAATCTGCAAATGTGTATCAAGAGGCGTGTTTCAATCTACAAATGCGTATCAAGAAGCATGTTTCAATCTACAAATGCGTTTCAAGAAGCGCGTTTCAATCTACAAATGCGTTTCAAGAAGCGCATTTCAATCTACAAATTTGTATCAAGAAGTGCGTTTCAATCTACAAATGCGTATCAAGAGGCACGTTTCAATCTACAAATGCATATTTTTATTCCCATAAAAGGGCATTTGTGAGATAAGGCCCTTAGTAATGGCCCAAATACACCGGTAGACTCCAATCTTATGCATATTTATATTTTTATGTACACCTCAACATTACATTAGATACACTGGTATCGGTACGTCATCTTTCCACAAAAGAGTTGCGTTGTGTCACGTTGAAATCGAAACAATAGGTTCATGCATATTGGGGCTGTTTTATCACATTCAAAAAACCAATACTTATTGGATCGTCTTGGGACCTCTGTTGTGCTGCATTGCATACATGTTTAAAAAAATGTGTTCTAGCATGAGATAAAGATTCTACACAAGCAAGAAGTATGTTAACAGGCCTTGGTTAAAGTGGAAAAACCAATCTTTGTTGTTGAGGTTGTTTGTTGGCAAGCCAGCTGTTTCCTGTTGCTACCGGTATCAGAAGTACAGAGCAGAAGAACTGATAAACATTGCATTACTGCAGTCAGCCCACACCTTTGAGAGAGAGAGACATTTGTTTATTGTATTCCTCTACTCTCTCCTACAGCTAGACTACGTATGAAAGTTAACTTTCTCAAGATATTTAATGAATTATTGACACGGCTTCAAGCACAAGCATAAAGAATACTAAGAGTGTAAGAAGGGATTGAGAGACGCTCCAAATTTTTCTTTGTATCTCGAAGCAAAGATTTTCCAGTGAGACCTTTTGTATCTCGAACATTTCGTAACTCAAAGCATTCGTATCTCGGCGTACCACTGTGTTTCTAATTCTGAAATAGCTCGCCTACAGCTTGTACAAAATGCGGCAGCAAGGCTTCTTTGTAAATGCCATAAACATGAACATATCACTCTGATTCTGAAAGATCTACATTGGCTGCCAGTCTCAGAGAATTCATTTTAAAATCCTTCTTTTTTAAAATCTCTACATAATCTAGCACCAGCCTACCTCTCTGAACTTCTTCCTCCTTACTCTCCTTCTAGAACACTAAGATCTGGTAACCAGGCTTTATAAGTAGTCCCTCGCGTGAGGCTCAAGCGTAGAGGGGCACAGGCATTTGCGGTTGCAGGGCCTCAACTATGGAACAGCTTACCTTTAGAGATTAGAATGGCACCTTCTTTGTCTTCTTTGCTCAAAACAAATTTTTTCTCTTTAGTGTATTAATTTTATCATAAAGTTGTTGTCAAATGGGTGGTTTTATTTTGTGTGTATGATTCATGGGGTATGTTTTGCGATTATGTTTTTCTGTGAAACACTTTGGTCAGCCTGAAGGCTGTTGTAAATGTGCTATACAAATAAACTGAATTTGAACTTGAACTTTTTATTTTAGTTTATTCATATACGTATTTCCTTTTCTTTTCTTCTATTCATGCATTTAGTTGTACTTTTATTTTTACTGGTGTAATGCACGGTGGCGCATTAGGGAGCACTGTGGCCTTCCATTTAGAAGGTTGTGGGTTTGAGGCTTGCCTGTTTGCATGTTCTCCCTGTGCTTGCGTGGGTTTCCTTCGGGTACTCCGGTTCCCCACAATCCCAAATGCATGTGGTTAGGTTAATTGAATAATCTAAATTCCCCTAAGGTGTGAACGTGTGAGTGAATGTTGCCCTGCGATGTACCCTCGCCTCTCGCCCCATGTGCGCTTGCGATAGACACAGTCAAAATGAATGAATGAATAATGTTTGCTTTTACATACTAGACATGTCAACAGGGCCTTAGTAAAAAATTCTTAAAAGTGTTAATTTTCAGTGTTCAATGTGTCCGTAGGTGAAGAAAACATCAGAGGCCACTTTGAGTACCATCCAGGACATGGTCAACATGGAGGACTATGATGTGTCCGAGAGCTTTCAGCACAGCCGCTCCACTGAGTCAGTCAAATCCAGCGTCTCCGACACTTACCTCAGCAAACCCAGTCTGGCCAAGAGACGAGCCAATCAGCAGGAAACCGAGCTCTTCTACTTCACTGTAAATGCTGCCTCACACACATTGACCTTCAGATAGAGCCCACTCTGTAGATTTAATAATCAGCTCTGCCCTCTACTGTGCATCAGCTATCAGCTAAGTGCTTAAATATATCCAATGATTCTTGCATATATATAAATGCTGTCTTACACATACTGACCGTCAGATAAAGTACTTGCTTTTATTTGTATCAGGCAGTGTTTGTTGTACACTGAATCTCCTTTGTATCTTCTAACTTGTGCTAACTGATGTCTGCATGAACAGGGTTGCATTTAAATGTGGCCTTACACGCTGACCTTCAGTGAGGGTCACCTCAAGAGATGGAAATCGGCTCCATCCTCTAAACGTCACTGGTTGTATGCTAACTAATACTAGCAGCTAAGTGCTTAAATTCTCTAAAAAATATATAAATACTTAATTTTAAATATGGCTTAACACACTAACCTGTGAATAGGGCCAACTCTATAATGGACAAAAATCAGCTTTATCCTCCAAATGGCACTGTATATATGTCAATAATGCTAGCAGCTAAATGCTAAAACATGCAAAAAGCTTCCTAAAAATACCCAACTTTACATAGAGCTTCACACACAGACCTTCAAACAGGACCAACTCCATATGGAACCAAAATCAGCTCATAAATGGCACCAAATTCACAATAGCTAAGTGCTTAATGTGAGTTCGCACACTGTCCTCCAGAAAGAGACAGTTCTACACTGGACGCTGATCAGCTCTATCCTCTAAGTAGCACTGTTGCATGGCAGATAATGCTACGATATAAAATGCTAAACGTAAATACTTAACTTTAAATAAACAATGACCTTAAGATTCTATATTGACTCAACTTTTCACAGCTGTTGAAGTGTACTGTGAAAGTGGTAGCATATTACAACAGCTAAATACTTAAGTGTTCACTTGATTAATTAAAGCTGCAAGCAGCGATTAAAGGGCTCGAGCACCTACAGCTAGTTGGTTGCACTGCACGCTACAATTTTTGTCACAAATGTCAAAAGTACCTTATCAATGTTTAATGTTGTTCCTCCTGTGGCCACCTGGTGGCGCTATAACTGAGGGTGTATGTTGTAGATATCTTCAGACATGGACTCTTATGTCTCATTTGAGCCAGATCGGACATTGTAGGATTGAGTTATAACAACTTCCTGTTTATAAGGAAATGTCAAATTTTGATTGCCGTCGTTAGCGCATAGTTTAACAGTCAAAAAGCTTCGTAATTTAACGTCCAGCAAACATTAAGATAAAACAGATGAAGTTTGGAGGTGAAGAGATTAAATCTCTAGGAGGTGTTCAAGTAGGCCTGGAAATTTACAAAATATTACAAGAAAAGTGAAAAGTGACTTCCTGTCGTTTTGGGAAGCACGCTTTGATTTACTTTTTGGTAGGTCTTGGTCCTTTACACGCGTGTTAGAAATTTCAAACCTGCCCTTTGAACAGAGTCTTGAATAGCAGTATGAAACTGCAGAAAATGGGATATCTAGTTTGCGTGTGACAAACTGAGAGTGCAACATAAGCTGAAATGTGTTAGGTGGCGCTATAGAGCCATTTGCCACACCTTTTCAAACCCCAATCAGACATACATTTTCATCCGTTCTGATGTTTGTGACTTTACGAGCACATTTCCTAGTGTAAATGTGACTTTCTCCCATTGTATTTTCAATCAAAAGTATTTAAATGGTGTGGATCCCTTTAGATTAATGGATCTGCTCCAGCCTCCAGCAAAATCGCTGCCTACGCAGAGTTTCTGGCCTCTGAAGCATGACCAGCACTAATTAAATGATTAATTCCCAGGTAACTGAGTTGTTATTGACTGTGTGTCTGTGTGGCTCCAGAAACTGAAGGAGTATCTGGAAGGCAGTAATCTCATCGCTAAACTGCAGGCCAAGCATGATATGCTGAAGAGGAGCATGGCTGAAGGTTGCATTGTTCATCCATCCTTACAGTTTTCATCCTAAACTGTTTGTTTGTTACAGCTGTTTGGATATTGTACCATGTTTTCCTGTGGTTCAAGGCTTTTTGACTTTCTAACATGAGGCTTATTGTATGTTCTCAGGATACAGAGCAGACATCATGACGACCAGGTAAATCTCCAACATCTCTTTCTCAGAATCTCAAGGTGTTGGTGATGCATGAAAAGGTTCTCGTGACCTTTGAGAATGCCTTGTTTCAGCTTTATCTTTGTTCTCTTTTCGTCCCAGTCGTCGAAGAAACTCCCACAGCAGAAACCAGGTAAATGCTGGTTGGATTGGATTGTTTTCGACGTTTTACAACCGTGATGAGCTGCATAGGGATTTTTGATTGTAAAAAAATCTGCACACAGGACTCTGGGAAAGCCATTCCTCTGATTGTGGAAAGCTGCATTCGGTTTATTAATCTATACGGTGAGCAAGAGAATATATTGATTTATTGACTGTATGCCATTAAACGACAACATGATTTATAACCTTCGTCTTCCAGGCCTGCAACACCAGGGTATTTTTAGGGTTTCAGGGTCTCAGGTTGAAGTCAATGACATCAAGAACTCTTTTGAGCGAGGTTTGTGAAACCAGGTTTACATTTTTAGCAATCACTTCACCTGTAAATATAAAACTAAATGCAGTTGTGCAGACTACCTTTATCAATCTCCTGAATGTCAGGAATGTGTCTGCAAGGATACGTTCTCAGCTTAGTGACTGTTTCCTAGGCAACGACCCGCTGACTGACGAAGAGAATAACCATGACATCAACTCAGTAGCAGGCGTGCTGAAGATGTACTTCCGCAATCTGGACAATCCGCTGTTCCCCAAGGAGAAGTTCAATGATCTGATCGCTTGTGTCCGTGAGTATCGCAGACACTTGTGTCTCAAAGGATGATGGAAAGGTGGGGTAAGATGTGTTCATGTGAAGCTTTCAGGAAGTGACAGGGTGCAAAGTATTCTTGGGAGTATGCATCGTGTCTCTTCAGGTAAGAACATGTCTGAACAGCTCGTGATCTATGCTTATGTGCTTTTGACAGGAACAGAGAGTTTGTATGAACGTGCTCTAACCATCCGCAAGCTCCTGACTCCACTGCCACGGACATCCCTTGTGCTCATGAGATACCTGTTTGCTTTCCTCAACCAGTGAGTATTCTCTCATATTTATCGGAGGACAGCTCCACTTTCCTCATGGAAAGGCCTATGCACACTGACTTAAATTTCCGGTCCGAAGTTTTTGCGACAGCGTGCCCTCAGTCAAAACCATGGGTGCACACATCTGCCCGATCGAGTGGTGCCAACGAAAAAGAGTTTCAACTGCCATATTGTATCAGTTTTTCGCAAGGAGAATGGCCAGTGAAAGCTGGCTTTTTTGATGATGGGAGAAGGATGTAAAAGAACCTCTCTCCTCTCTTTTCTCCACATATTTGTCAAACAGCTCCCTGTGATCAGCCATTAACAGAAAACCGCTTGACGCCCATGATTTTTTCCTGTGTGTTGTTTGATTTCTTCTCTATCATCGTCTTCTGTTTGCATCAGTTATACGTAAATGCCATCTTCAGGCAGGGAGCGTCATTACATCAGTATTTCCTGGACCTAGACAAAGAGCATCCTGGTGAGAAGCCATCTGAAGATTTGTGCGAATCTCAATTCGGATCAGTGTGTAGAGGCCTTAATGCTGCAACTTTACTAGAGTATTGTTATTGTTATTAAATGAATGCAATGTGTTCCCAGTGAAACTCTTTGCCCCAGAAACCCTGGAGCCTTACACAGACAGCCAATCACAATAACTGCTCGATTTCACTACATTCTTCTGCCTGCAAGTGTGCATGACTTTGTGGGCGGGATGTGGGGGGCATTGTTCCAGTATTGGCCCTAAATGAAAAAATACCCCAAAGTTAAGGTGTTAATAATCAAATATCGTTTTTTTGGGGGTGACAAAATTAACATTGAGGCCCTGTTCACATGTCCTCGGTTATTTTGAAAACTGGGATTTCTCTTCCACATGTAAATGCAGATTGTTTTCGTTCAATTTCATATTTTTTAAAAGTCGTTTTAAAAATACTGAGAGGAGTGGGCTTTTTTTGCGTCACTGTTTTGGTTTAGGTTTGGTGTAGTCTTTTCGTGTATTTACATTTTTGTTTTTTAAGAAACCTATGTTTTTTGGACATGGTGTGAGTGTTATTAGTAAACACAGAACATGTGTAGTTGAACATTTTTTCATGTCATTTATCCTGTAAAACTTGTCAAAGTATGTTATAAATAGGAGTGTAAAAATGTATTGAGGCACAATATATATATTTTTATTATAACTTGCCGCAGCCAGTAGTAGTGTTATCGAATATTAAAATCTCTTTCATATTAAGGGTATATAAGATGTATGAACAAAACAGTATCCACAAATTATTTCATGTAAACAGATAGACGATAACATTATGCTTAGCTTAGTGTGGGCACTGCCCCCTGCTTTGTGTCTGGAGCTCAAGAGAGCGTCACAGCCATTATATATATAATAGCTCTGAGAATATTACAACGGTTCATAAAGAAATAGAAAACTAAACTGATTTCTATAGCAGCAAGCATTTATATTACATTTAGTAAAAAATACATCATTTGAATTAATGAAGAGTTACAGCTACTTTGTTCAAATGAACACGACTCACTCATGTGTCTCGCTGAATAAGAGAAATGCATCTAAAGTAAGCCTTCAATTCACACCGGAAATTAACTCCCCTCCACCTCTGTGCCATGAGAGGCAGACAGAGGGAGGTGTTGCTGAAGGTGCAAAGAGAAAAGGTGTGAGATTGATGATATAACTGGCATCACGTGCAGCTTTTGCATATTGATTGAGAACGTATAGATGGAGTAGTCTAACCAATGCATCTTTGGATTATTTCCCACTACAGCTTGTCTCAGTACAGCGATGAGAACATGATGGATCCTGGTAACCTGGCCATATGCTTTGGACCAACCCTAATGCCCACACCAGACCTCTTGGACCAGGTTTCTTGTCAGGCTCACGTCAATGAGATTATCAAAACTATCATCATCCACCATGAAACAATCTTCCCAGACACCAAAGAACTGGAGGGGCCCATCTATGAGAAGTGTATGAGCAATACGGAGTACTGGTAAGCTTCTGTGATGGCACTGTTTTTATTTATTTATTTATTATTTTACCAGCTTTAAAGTGCATTTGGTTCTGATTAATAATGGTATATTTTTCCTGGTTATTTAATCTTTATTTGTTTTTTTTTCTTGGTCATTTAAGTGAAAGTCCATATAGTGAACCTGGAGCTTTTGAGGAAGGGGAGCAAGATGGAGGGACAGAAACACAGACAAGTGAGGAGGGTAAATACCATCACTCAGCTTCCTTAAATAATTATAACAATTTCATAATTTTTTAAAGTATTCTCCATTTAATCTGACCCTGGACAGTTTTAGCTTGACCTAGCTAGCTACTGAACTAGCACAAGTAAACCATGTTAAAAAGCCATTTGAACCACTATAACAATGTCTAGTTTTTGTTTAAAAACACTGAAAATTGTGTGCATAACTTAAATGCAAAAGTTCAGAAATGCTTTGATAGCATGCTAACAATGTGCTTTAGCATGCTATCAATGGTAACACCGTGCTAAGAAGTTGGAAACATGTCTACATTGTTTTAATCCTTTGGAAAGTTTCAGTGATTTCTAAACTGTTTGAAAGTAGTTGCAAATAGTATTTAATACTATTAACATGCTAGTATCATGCTAATGCATGCTAACAGTGTGCTAAATATTTGTAAGATATATTTAAAAGTAGTTTTTGATTTCCTTTGTTTTAAAAAAAGCTTTATTTTGTAGTACTTTTGACAAAACACGTGCTAATGCATGCTAACAGTGTGCTAAATATTTGTAAGATATATTTAAAAGTAGATTTTGATTTCCTTTGTTTAAAAAAAGCTTTATTTTGTAGTACTTTTGACAAAACACATGCTAATGCATGCTAACAGTGTGCTAAATATTTGTAAGCTATATTTAAAAGTAGATTTTGATTTCCTTTGTTTAAAAAAAGCTTTATTTTGTAGTACTTTTGACAAAACACATGCTAATGCATGCTAACAGCATTGTAAATATTTGTTGGCGGTTTTTAAATAGATTTTGATTTCTTTTGTCAACAAAACTATGACTTTGTTGTACCTGCTAATGCATGCTAAGATTGTGCTGATTATTTGTTTGGCTATTTTTTTTAAAGCAGATAACTAAAAAAAAAAAAAAAAGCTTTTCTTTACAGTAGTTTCTTGAAACCAAATGTCTTTCAGAGGGAGAGCCTGTTGAGGCGATGGCCAAATTTGATTATGTGGGGCGTTCAGGCCGGGAACTGACCTTTAAGAAAGGCTCCACACTGCTGCTTCTCCAGAGGGCATCTGAGGACTGGTGGGAGGGACGACACAATGGCATAGATGGACTGATTCCACATCAATATGTCTCTCTACAAGAGTGAGTCCACTTGGTTAGAAGTCATTGATTTGAACGTTTTGCATTTTCATTTGTTAATATAAACCACCAACACATATCCTAGCACAAAATAGTCCACCAAATGCATAAAGTGAATGATGCATTTCAGAGATGAGGCCATGTCAGACACCCTGAGCCAGAAAGCAGACAGTGAAACCAGCACCACTCCATCCGATGAAGTGAGCTCCAGACGCTCACTGACGTCTCCTACTGAACCCAGAATCCCAGAGACCTTCATCAGCCGGTGAGCATGTTTACATTGCTTCTGAATCATTAAGTGACACTACTGGTTTGTAGTGCAACAGTAATTCCAGACATCCTGTCTGTCCAGACACCGAAAGCGCACTGAAGCCCTCCTACGTCGAGTTCCTGGGCGCTTAAGTGATGGGCATTGCCATGGCAATGGGCTGGAACGTAGCTCGCCCCCGGTAACCGTGACTGTAACTGGGCATTTCAGTCCTCGGGAGCTGCTGCGAGGAAACAGCTGTGCCCTGGACAGCCCTGAGCACCACAGACGCACTGGACTCAATGGCAACTTAAATGGTAACATAACTGCCAACATCAGCCGCCATGAGTCCTTGCGCCGAGAAAGAGAAAGTCCCCCTATTAGACATTCACCTGCTCCATTGCATTGTGGAATTCCAATTCAGCGCTCCCAAACTCTTAACACTCACTCCATGGCACAGGTTTGTGTATTTGCTCACATAAAATGGTCCTTGGCACTGGTTTAAAATCTAGGGACATCATGTGATTTAGAAACACCAGAGGTTCATGTCAGCCTTATATTATACAAAACAATGAGACCCCCAAACCCAGTATGGTTAAGTCTGGTAAAGAGATAACTAAAGTACTGTGAAATAATTTAATGTGCACAGCAATAAGACACAATATAGTTATACAACATCAAAAGATTTCAGAGCAAGTTTCTTTAAAAGAAGTTTCTTTTTCCTGTCTCGCATACACGCACTTACTTTTATTGGAAGATCCAAATCGATTCTCCGTTCAATTCAAAATTCTGATTTCTGTTAAGCTTTCATTCAAAGTCTCAGTCCATTATTCACAGAGTTTAGAGGGCTATATATCCCTTACCTTTATATAAAAGAGGATTGGGACACCCTTTACCTTATGTGAACGTGCAAAACTTTCAAAAGAATTGAAAGGGAAAAGTAGTAGGGCTATGGGTAGAACTCTGCCTAAGAGAAAAGGCAACCTCTGTAATTATTAATTCACTCGATGCCCCTGTATTAAACAAATCCAGTGTAAATAGAGCTAGTGCTCACTTGTACAGTTATCCCTCTCTGCATCTCTCTCTCTCTCTCTAGGATTTAGAAGAAACCATGAGTCTGGCCCTAAACGAGCTGCGAGAGCTGGAACGGCACAATGGAAAAACTGCAGCTCCTGACCTGGTTCTGGACACTCTGGAACAGGTGAAGAGCAGCCCATCTTGCCCATCCGGCTCCACACCCTCTAGTTTATCCAGCCCGTCAGACTCCCCAAGCCCCCTTAGTCCAATCAGCCCCCTTCCTCCTCTCCCTCCACTTCCCGGGCCTTCATCTAGGCGCCCTACTGACATTGTGGCCACCTTCAAGCCGGTTGCCTCACCCCGTATGGGTGTGACACTCCGTCCACCCGCTTTGCGCCCAAAACCACCCATTCTCCCTAAAGCCAATCCCCCACCATCCCAGCAGCCCCAAAGTCCACCTCCAAGCTTCGGGGGGGACAAATCTGGCACTATGTAAACCAATGGGTCTAACTTAAGGAGACAGGGTTTAAGATACGAGCGGTTGCTCAAAGAACGTAAACAGGGTTACTCTCTTAATAATGATGTGATTGTACGGCTAGTTTACGTGCAGAACAGTCGGATAGCATTAATCGACGATATTATACCTTTAGATGTGTTGTAAGGGTGGTGTGTGTCTGTATTCTCAAAGTGAATAGGACTTTACAGTGTATGTACAGTAGATTTGTTTGTGAGGAACACATTCAGAGACAGTGGAGAAAGAATGCCTGTACAGGAAGTACCGTCATTTTTTTTGGTTGGGGGCGGGGGTTAGCGTTCCATTGAGTTGGTGCAATGTGCTTTAATTTGTTAGGCCTTAATTTCTACCGCAAGTAGAGAATTGAATTTCTATAAGTTGCTGCTGCTTTTTTTATCCTTCTATTGGAGATTTTTGGTGCCTCTCGGGAAAAGGGTTAATCGGAAAGATGAGGGGAATGTACATTTTTATTGTTTGCTTTTTTCAAGCCTCACACCTAGCCTTTCCTATGGAACGAGCCAACTGAAGAATACAGAATGTATTTCATGAATGTCCCACCGATTTCAAATACCAAGCTGAGCCTTGATCACCAATCAAACCTTCCTTTTTACTGTGGAAACCAAAACCTGATTGGAAGAGGTGAGGGATGGAACTGAAAACGCGAACTATGTTTTATCATTTGATTGAAGTTGGTTGGAAATCCAGGGAGAAAATTTGGTGACCTCATCTGTTAGGCCACGCCCCTCCCTCAGGTCTCTCCAGTACAATTTCAACTGCTGCTCCTCAGATGGACGGATAATGTTGGGGTTTTCTTCCTTTCTTATTTAATAGGTCTTCTGTGCTTCCAGTGTGTTTTGTACAAAATCATCAATGGCAGACTCTTTGGAGCACACCAACCAAACATGGCTCTCGTGTGCGTGCGTTTGTTTGTCGGGGGTGTTGCATGTGGAAGTGTGGTTGGAGTAGTGCAGAGTTCTAGACCATGGATAATCCATCACTTATGATAACTTCTTAAATGTCTCGTTGAGTAAGAGTTAGCAAAGCACTTGTTGACCAGATAAGCTGAGTGTGCGTACGAATGTGTGTGTGTGTGTGTGTGTGTGTGTGTGCGTGTGTGTCTGTGTGTAAATATGCAGATGAGGTTGAGGTACAACAGCCTTGGTTCACGTTTTGTACACTTCTCGAGACTGCTGCTCTTACGTTTTCTACCTGTTTGATTTTTTTTACTGACTGCATACATTACAAGGCTTCATTTCTCACTGGTGCTTTTCGAATTACAACCACCACCTTTTCATGACCACAGAGTGTATGCCCTAGCCCCACCTTTCTACACACAGACACACACACACTGTGTTCACATGAAAGTGCCTTTCAGGATGCATGTCGAATGCAGGAGCCTGGTCTGCCAAGGGTGTGTGCTCACATCACTGTCTGAAGAGTCGTTCCCCAGTTAATCATAATAACAGTAATAACGCTAAAGCTAGAGCTCTTTCTGAATATTTAATGATGGGATTGAATAATAAATATGTACAATTAATCCATTGTGATGTCGCACTTTCATGTATTGGACTGTATTGGCATGTAGCATTAAATCATGTTCCAGTGCATTTAAAAAAAACATCTCGAAACTGAATGTCTTTAAAATAAAGGAAAGTTGATATGTCTCAGAGAATTGTGGATTTTTGTATTTAGTGTTTCCGCAAGGCAACCACATCTTACGGTTCAATAATGAGTTCAATAAATCCATTATTGAATGTCTCTTTGTGTAGAGAACACGAATCTGTATTAGTGAAGTTGCCTTTTAAACAATATTAAATGCAAACATTATAATGTAATTTCATTTTTACTAAACCTAGATGTGTCTTTTTACTTTAAATGCTTTACTTTTTATGATATTTTTGCCTCTAAATTATTATGTTTATTTTTGTAGGAAGCTTGACTCGCTTCGATGTGCAGGACCGTGTTTCTTCCACTCCATAAAGAGTCTCATCATTAGGTGATGCTAAAATATGGTAAATTAATTTTAACTTCTGAAAGAGGCTGATTAAATTAAATGAAAATAAAAAGGTCCAAATTCAATTTTCCCATACAGAACGAAAAGTTAATAGAAATTAATTCACCCTTAGAAGTCCAGGGACTTTTTGAGCACATCTTATTTTTAAAATCGTTTTTGTGACTATGCTTGAAATTATTTTTTTACCCCAGCTTTTTTCCCCTTACATTACACAATAATTCCACAACAATCCTGAAGAAACACAATTCAGAGTATTACATTTTGTCAACAAAAATTGAGAATGAACGTCATTGACGCATCTTGTGTTTACAGTTGCCATAGCAACATGCACAAGGTAACAAGGATGTTGTTGTAGTGTGAAGTGGAAAAGATGGACCACATGAAATTTGCTTAATAGTAGTTCTTTGCTGTTAACGTTAAATAACCACATGATTTTGAGGCAGAGAAAATGGCCATTATCCCCCGCCGTGTTCAACCGTTTGTTGTGATTTATTTCCACATCTATGTCTCAGGCCTGTTCTCAATCAGTCTCAAAATATCCAGATATGTTTTCCCCGTTTACACCATTATAGATCAGATCTGAGTCACATATGAGTGGAGTTGGGTCTCACTTGACTGGCAGTGTAAACACCCTGGCACTATACCATCACCATAAAAGTTCTCAAGAGGCACAATGCAGTCAGTTGTAGCAGTAAGATGATAACATTTATCTTGATGTTCTGAGGATTTCTTCTTAAAGTGACCTTACTCAACCCCCTACAATATTTCCATGAAATAGATCCAAACTCTGTTCTTCTTTTACTTTCGGCTGTTCCCAGTTTAGGGGTCGCCACAGCGAATCATCCTTTTCCACCTAACTCTGTCCTCAGTATCCTCTACTTCCGAACCATCTAACTTCATGTCCTCTTCAGCACATCCATATATCTCGTCTTTGGTCTTCCTCTTGACCTCTTGCCTGGCATCTTCATCTCCCACATCCTTCTACCAATATAACCACTATCCCTCCTCTGCACATGTCCAAACCATCTCAATCTGGCCTCTCTGACTTTGTCTCCAAAACAACCAACCTGAGCTGTCCCTCTGATGTGCTCGTTCCTAATCTTGTCCATCCTCGTCACTCCTAAACTGAACCTCAACATCCTCATCTCTGCTACTTCCATCTCTGTCTCTTGTCTCTTCCTCACTGCCACAGTCTCCAACCCATACATCATAGCTGGTCTCGCTACTGTTCTGTACACCTTTCCTTTGATTCTTGCTGACACTCTTCTGTCACACAACACCCCTGACGCTTTTCTCCACCCACTCCAACCTGCCTGCACTCGTCTCTTCACCTCTTTTCCACACTCCCTGTCACACTGGACTGTTGACCCCAAATACCTAAACTCCTGCACCTTCTTGAACTCAGCCCCCTGTAACCTCACTGTTCTATTTTCCTCTCTCTTGTTCAAACACATGTATTCTCTTTTACTGCGACTGAATCATTCCTCTTCTTTCTAGAGCTGACCTCCAACTTTCCAGATGTTCATCCACCTGCTTTATGCTCTCACTACAGATCACAATGTCATCTGCAAACATCGTTTTCCAAACTTTGTTTATTAAGTTTATTTCGCACGAGAGCATGGTCGTTTACAAAGGCACTGAAGTGCGTGAAGTGCATTATTATTTCTACACGTTTATGGTGGAAACTATTCTCATTTGAACAACTTCAAGCAGTTCTATTTGACTTGCTACTGGTGGCCGTTAAACATGATATTACCCATGATTCCAGAACAAACAAGCCCTAAAATGGGTGTGGCGAAGGCATAACTTTGGAAGGAATTGGGGTAAACAGTGCATTTTGCAGAGGCAAAACTCTGAGGTGATCCAAAGAAGTTTATAAGATTCATATTGCATTAAGAAAATCCAGTGCTAGTGTAGAGGCCTCAAATATTTATTAAAGCTGCGTTAAAAATTGCATAATATGGCCCCTTTAAGTTTTCCTTGCAATCATCTTACAAAAACAAATTAGACACTGACGGTAGAAATCTTCACATTCTTATTTAGAAGGAAAAAGAGAAAGTTGGCTTGAATTAATATTATTTTGTTACATTTAGCCAGTTGTATTTTATTTTTACATTTCCCAAACAATTCCTCATAGTGGGTCCCTAGTAATTTCCATTTGCAAAACACAGCTTCTAGGAAAAAAAATTGAGCACAATCACATTCAATGCTATTCGTCTTTGGTCTGAAGGTACTGAAACCAAGAAGCATTTGGACCCCTTAATAATTAATCCAGCATAAAGCTGAAAGCATTGTTACTATGCTTTGAAAGACACCACAGTTTGGCTCCGTTGCGTTTATCCTTTGGAGCCTGGTTTGAGAGTGGTGAAGGGTTTGGAGTTCCTCAAGGATCCGGTCAGTTCTTGTAGGAAGGCCACAATGTGCGAGTCCCTCTCTGACTTCCTCCCATCGAAGATCACCACAATGGTGAAGTGTGGCTCAGGACGAGTGAGGAAATAGGTGCTCTGGACTTTATCATCGTAGAAGTGGACCACCTTTTCAAGAGTATTGAGCTCAGTAGAACGGTCGCTCATGATCATGATCACGTTGGGCCAATGTGTGACTGGGCGTTCTCCCCCAGGGAGTGACACAACTGCAGGAAACTGGTCCACGCCTTTGGGAGCTTCACGATATGATTGAGGATGATGGTATCCGTGTCCTTGGAAGCTCTCAGAGCCACGGTTATCGAAGATCAGCGAGACGTTAGAAGCGTCATATTTCCGGATGAATCCAGAGATCTTTCCAAAGAAATCGAGGGTGGTGCGAGCGGTCAGGGTTTTCATTTCAGACTGGGAGGTTTGCCTGCTTAGAGCCTCATGGAAGTAGAAGCTGAACTTGGCGAGAAGTGTTGCTTGCAGTCGCTGTAGCCAAAGGAAAAGATGCGGAGGCTGCACAGCTTTCTGCGACTGGCCTCCAAAGAGATTTTTTCTGGTTTCTCGTTGGCGCTCAAACACCTGACCCCAAGCCTGGAGTTTGGAATGGGCACCATGAAGGTTCAGCAGGGATGGTAGGAAATGCCACTCGGATATCTGAGCCTGGCACCGCAACAGCTGCGTCAACACATCCACCTCCACCTGGAAGCAGCTCTCCAGCCGGCTCAGAATTGGATGGTGAAATCTGTGAGTAAGAAATAAGATTACCTAGAGAATTTCTTCACCTACACTTCATTGAGACGCTTGAGTTTGATTGTAGTGAACCGACTTAACATATGTGCATTTTATTCCCTGTACTTGTTCTACTTGGGTGGATCTCTTAAGAGCTGAAAGGGAGTTCAACTATCCAAAAGGAAACAGGTCAGACTGATTCACCAGATTATGTACAGGATGTTTCCATCTTATAACACTATCTGCCATGTTAATGGGGGAAAACAGCATTAAATTCTAATAAAAATATCAAACCAAAAAAAAATAAAAAATTTAAGGGTTAGGTTGGGGTTTGTCCTAGTTACAGGAAGTTCGGATCATTTTACAGATTCAAATCCTTGAGTCTCGTTCAGCAATATGAACAATTCTTTTATTCGAAAAGTCATTTGATCCACTTTAGTAAAATACCAATAAAATGTTGTGTTACTTCTTTTTAACAAGTCTCCTTCATTCCACACATTTCCAAGTCGGAATGAGATTTGATTTGATCAATTAACATTAGTTATTTTCTCAAGTCCTTTCGTTCCTTTGTCACATGACGCTCTTAATGTTAACAAATGCAGTCTGAGCTGGAAACTGAAAAGATTAGTTCTTTTTTTTTGAGTTCTTTGAGTTCTTATTGATGAGTATGCTACACTTGAAAAACCATAAGGAACGAATCCCTCACCGACGTGATTCGTTCCTCCAGTCACATCTAAGGTTTGTTCAAAAAGAAAGATACGTTCAGGAATGACCCATCACTAGAGGACCACCATTGTTTCACTCAAATGAAACAACATGATCTCATGTCTGGCCCGTGGAGTAGTGGACGGTGCATCAGACATATATGCGTGATTGTGCAGGGCGAGACGGTTCTAGGTCCTAACCATTTCCCTTCTCTCTACCTGCTTCTCTTCCTGCAAACATGCGTTCTTACTAATTGAATGAAAAACCCCAAATATATATGTGTGTGCTAATGTGCTAAAAATGAGAACAAAATGTAGTTCTGAATATTTTCTAAATATTTGAATTTACAGAACAAAAAGCCAGAGTTTAATTTTTACCCCTTTTTGTGCCTTTTTGCATGATATGGAGGGGTGTCCCAATTCTTTCTGAATGAAGGTGAAGGGCTAAGTCAAAGGGGTGTATGATCCTCCATTTTGAGGGACCTTCGGACCAATATTCCGAACATCAGGCTAAGATGGCTGCCAGCAGACCACAGAGAACAAATTTAAGTAATTTTTTCCTATCTACATTTTTTTAAATGAAAAAAAACAGGTCCGTATACAGGTAAAAGGTTTTACCAGATTACTCTTTAGCTTTTATGTATATTATTTAGTTTTATTCTGTTTAGCAATTCAAAAACTATTTATTTCCTGATTCTTCAGAACCATCTGGTTGATGAATTTGGATTTGTAGGGGTGTCCTGATTCATAAGGTCCTTAACTCTTTAAGGAGTAGAAGGGGGGCAAAAAATCTTCACCTTCTTATGCAATGTATTATGTGCTGAAATGAAGCTGCTCAAGTGGAAATTGTTGTAGAATTGTGTCTGTGATGAAGCAAATAGTATATTTACATCCAGAAAAACAATACAATGGAGTTTGATGCTGTGCCATTACACTACTCTGTTAGCTCTATATGTAAATTGGAGGGGGAAGAGTGCATGACCTGATTGGTTTGGGTTTTGGGCGGTGCTTTGAGGATCTGAGTTTTTGAGCTTCCGGAAAATGAGTGTAGGAGAACACAAAATTGCATTAATGAACGTAAATAGAGCTTCACACATTTATTTGGCGAGGATGCCACACTAGAAGCTTCGCAATGGTATAACAAATCCTCATTATCTGCCATTGTTGTGTTTCAATGTTGCGGGGTCTGTGCAAAATGGAGCTGTGATGATTGTGAAAGAAAGCAAGATGGTCGACCATCAAACACATCTCTGTGGAGCTGCAGTCAGTGTGTCCTGTTGGCATGAGCGAGGGATCCAGCACCAGCTTTTCTGCTCATTAGCACTGGAGGAGAAAGTCATGAATACTGCAGGGCGCCATAGAGCTCATTATATCTACTGCATTCAACAGCAGCAGCAGCGGCGGCAGCGTGAAGATTCTTCACCCCTGACTGATCATTAATTACATGTCTTCACTGGCAGCCAGAAAGCGAGTATGAGGAAATGACGACAACAGCTAATGGAAAAAATGATTTATATTGCAGCCGAAGCACGGCAGTCGATGCGGGGGGTTTAGGTAGCCAGGTAGCCGGTAGGAATGGAAATAGACTGGAGGAACCAGGTTGGAAATAAGCATTTTTATTTCAGAGAACTTAACCCTGCACTCTCAAGGTTATTCAGTCATGTTTTAATGCCTGAATGACTCAACATTTGGCATCCTTCTCCCTCTCTCCAGTGAGCTGCAGCATTGACCTTGAACGCTCTATAAGAGAGAACTCCGCTTCAGATGATGCTAACCAGGTGCTTGGCTCATACTACCCCATTTCCAAATTTTAAAATGTGGAAAGTCATTCACTTTTACAATTATTTGTGGCCATTCAAAAGATTCTAGCAATTTATTATTTACATGTTTTGTCTGATAATGAAAGGATTAAAAAGCAAGATAAAGGTACGCCTGGAGATACAGATGTTATACCGTACGGCTTGCATTTGCAAAATTACTGAATCTTGTACAATATTGCTTAGAAATAGGGTCAGATTGATATAATGTTGTCACTTTTATTGTGCACCGTTGAAATGCCAATCTTTCAACTCTCTCCCCAAATGAATGAGTCTCACTGTTGGTTTTTTCCAGTAAAACACTTTCAGAAACAGATCAAACGTCTGTATTTGCTTTTATATTCATTTATATTTAATAATTATATTTTGGGGATTTTTTTTAAAAATACCTTACATATTTGTTTTTGCTTTTAAAAGCATATGTGTTTAATGCTTAACCGTTTTGTTTTGTGGCAATGCTTGGTTTTATTTTGTTTGTACAACCCCATGTTACAAATTTTTCTTTTCATTACATTATACAATAATTGCACAACAATCCTGAAATTGTATTTAAAAATGTTAATTCCGAGTATGAAAATCGTTTTTTTATCGCAAAAAATCTAAAAAATTAAGAACAGTTTTTATAATTTATAACAAAAATCATAAATCCCCCGGACAAGGTCAAAACATTGTATTAAAAAAAATGGACAAACCTCACCTAAACCTTATGTTCCAAGCACTTTGTTCCATTGCGGCAGAACTTTGGAAAACACAAGCTTTCACAGGTCTTGTACTTCCAAAGGTTACGCCTTCTTTTCACCACTAGATGGCAACAATGGCGCTGATTTGGATTAAATTGAATTTGATTTGGATTAAATGTATTTTATCACATTTTATTTGAACTACGTTGAAAATGATGTGTCAACTGTATTTACAATGTTCATTTAAAATAAAAAATATCATAACGAATATCCTTTTTGAAAACCTACACTTCATGCTTGAAATCTAAATTAAACAATATGTGAATTGCATCATTCCTACTTGATTTAAAATAGCTGCTGTGATGGGAACTTCTGACATTACGAGACACATTAATGGACATTATTGTGTATGTTTGCATTCATTCCTGCACTCTTGCACGGCTAAGATTTCTATCAAAATTAACTTTAAAAAAACATGCCATCATCAATGGCCAGAGGACCCCCATATCAGTCCAACTCTATAAAATGAATAATTTAGTTATTTGGTTCAAATGTAAAAACAATATTATTTGTTTGGAAAATATAATTCAACAGTGAATTTAGAAATGACTTTCAAGCATGAGTTTTTATCAGTTTCTTACCTGGAGCTGTATTTCTGCAGAATGGACTCCAGTGTGCTGACCAATTCCTCAGAGTTAACGGTCTTCTGGCTTCCCAGAGAATGCATTTTCTCGTAGAAGTCTGCAATCTCCATCCTGGCCTGTGTGAAGTGGCACAGCTGCTCAGAGAGATGTGGAAGAAGATCCTCCAGACAGGCGCCGGAGCCTCCAGGTGTGTGGCGGCCTACGGAGACCACCTTCTTCAGCTCGTTAAGCAGAGATGTGTAGATGGTTCTGATAGAGTCTTTGCGGCTGAAGAATGACTGACCTCCTTGATGAAACAGGGAATATTAAAACAAGGCTACTTTCTGGTGGCTTTTGCTAATTGTCCACGTAAAGGCCATCTACATCCGAATGGCGCCATCTACTGCTTTTACAATTACACAACCGATACACATTGCGAATATTTTAACATTTTAAAGCCACATCCTCACTTAATGTATTAAACGCATTTATTAAATGTGTCATTTATTGCTTGATTTGGTAAAATTTTTCTGATTGTTAACATCAATGAAATAAACTTTATTTAAATATGGACAATATTAAATGGAATTCGAAAATTGATTAACTAATTATTTACACCACTCTAAATATTTGGAGAAGAAAGTGGTAAAGTTACCCAGTTTCTGTCCGAGGAATGTCATGTTATGGTAGGCTTTCTCCGCGGCTGCCAGGTGCGCGAGAGCCGCGAGGAGAGACGCCCAAGCGGGCCCAGCGCTCTTACTGGTATCCTTCTCCTTCTCCACATATTCCTTGGCCCTATCAAACCAGAACATACCGAGCTGAGTGAAGAAACTTTCCAGAACGGCTCGTTCTTTCGGGACTGGCCGCAGTTCCTCATCGCGCTGCGGGTCACCCATGACGCCCCGGAGACCTGGCGGCGGTTGCTGCACATTCAAGCAAAAAACATTTTAAATAGTCTCTTAAAGTTTGTGATGTGCATGCTATTATTTATCGTGGAGTTGTGGCTGCTAGTAACGTTCAATCCACATCCCAGCCACTAATTTAAGTAAAAATGTTCATTATTTGCGCAAAATGCCACCATGACAGTTTCCAACAATAATAGTACGGCAAGTCAAAAGAGACATTTGTATTTTTGCGCGTAAACGCGTATTCTAAAAGAGAGATTAATTTAATTTGAATTTGTCCAATTTTAAATCACACGGATCTTATATAGTAATTCGTTTGAACAAACATTTTTTTAAATTATTCTTAGTTATATTTATCGATTATAAAATGTACCTTTATATTTTCGTATGCTGCAAACGGACTCGGCTTTGTTTGCGACGATTATGGTCGCTTGACGGCAGTGAGTGGGGCAGGGTTGCCTGTGTGTGATCCGAGGTATCTGATCGTAATTACATCTATCAAATATTACAAAGTTTATTCAAATCAACTCCACTGTTGTGGACCTAATGGATCCCAACCGAATAATACAGGCTCTGAAGGGCACCATAGACCCGAATCTCAGACTCGCGGCTGAGAATGAACTCAACCAGGTCAGTCAAACATTTGGGAAGTTTATGTTTCCTTGGGAAACAAGCACTAGAGATGTATCCAGTTATTGGATACCATGTGTTCTTTAAAGCAATTAAACATAAACTTGTCTGAATACCCCTTTATTTATTCATTGTTTACATGAAGAAATGGTTTGTATTAATGGGATCTCTGAAAAAGCAAAGTGAGATGCTTGATCTTTTGACAATGGATTGCAGTGGACCAAACATTCTATAGCATTTGTTGTACATATGCTGTATGTGTAACATATGTAGGAAACCCCAGTGATTTCTGAATGAACTATGTAGAGACCGAGTCTATTTCTACTGATATTTCTTTAAGTTAAATGCAAAAAGTTGGTTAACTGTGACATTTTGCTTCTGCTGGATGTACGTTTCTGCAGACCACTGACGCAATCCTCGGCAACTCGTACTCTGTTGTGGGCAGCCAGTTTGAATTCTGTTCATCTTTTGCTGAATTTAAAAGTATGTTTACTACTCAGTTTCTAAAACCCGGTAATCGATTATACTGTTACAATGTGAAATAGTTCACCAGGATATTCAGTATTTATCCTGTGACCTCCCTTTGTGATTCTGTTAAATCTCTTTAGTTGGTTTTCTGGGAGTTTTGACATTTTCCCTTTTAAATTCACGTAAAAACATTGGGCTACTTGTAGTCAATGTTTAAAAATACTAGAGAGTGGTATTAATGGAGGTTAAAGAGGTCACAAAGAGATATCAAAACGTGATTTTGATTGTGTTATGGAAAGAGTAAAACATGCTCCTATGGTGAATAAAGTAGTAATGGCAGTAATTACCGGTAAATACGATCGAGGGCTTGCCCTATGTGGAGGTCATGGAGTGAGTGATGAAAAGCGTGTTCCTGTGCTAGCAGTGAATGAGTTTGACCTGCATAAACTCTGAAAATAGGCAAAATCTGTTGTGCGATTGACTGTTCCAACTGATTATCAAATACTTATGAGACATCGTTCTACATACTGCCGAAATCCAAAAAAAGGACAAGCAAATTGATTGCTGCTATTTGAAATTTGAAATAAATAATGCTATTAGTTAATCGTACAGCATTAGCGGTCACTCAAATCCCATTTTAAAGTCCCACCAGACATCAAGGCTCCTGTACACCTTTAAACTTTGAGTTGCCTACATTCTCTGTGTTGATATCAGGAGTATGCAAATGTCAGGAACATTTATGTACAGTTTAAGGCCAATTTTCAATTCCATCCACACATATTTATGCACATTTCGGAATATTGCATAAGAAAACCTTGGATTGAAATGCCAAAATGTGCAACAATTTTGAAAACGCACATAAAAAAATAATGCACACAACTGGGTTGGATACACTCTTTATACAATAAGAAAAATGTGCATAAACTAAGATGGAAACGCATTTGCAGAGTAAATCCCAATACAATGCATTGCATTTTTCTGTCGGAACTGGGGCGCGATGGAGGAGCATTAATAGACTAACCAACTGACCAATTTTATTGCACAACATCTGAAATGTTAGTCGTTCTAAAATCCCTTAAACGAAGTCTGTCATCAAAGTGGTTCAGGATCATCACCTCCCAGAACTGTCCTGACTGGCTGCGTTCGAGCAGTCTCTGCCTCCAAATACAAGATATGACTTGACTGCACATATTGCGTGTTGTCTACGTGCCCTAAGATGCAAATATGTTATTATGTAGAAAAAGGCCTTCTCTTAATGCAGCAACTTTTTTTTTATATTTGGCACCAGTTTATCAGGAAGTGACAGTTTTGGATTCAGTGGAAGGAAACAATGATTTATTCATAAATATTTTATGCAATATTCCAGTTTTGCCCGTAAATTTCATGGAGCTCCCATTCAAGTCAAATCAATTTTCAGATTTTACATTGGTATGTCTCTGAGCTTCTGTTCTGTGACCCCCGCTCTCTTCAACAGCCCGTGTTGTTTGGGTTGTCCAGCTTCTTAGCAACACTACAAGGTGGCTAACATAATGGATTTTTGACGCTCCATCAAGAAAGACCACTCCTTTGCTATTATCCATCTATTTGGTTGTAGATGGAGTAGAACGATATTGGCAGAAAGTGAGTGAGAGATTGTTAGAGGTAAAAATCTTGTGATCTCCTCACTTTCACACCATGACCACACCCTAACATGTGCTTTATAGCGTTTAAAACACAGCCACCCAGTGTCCACCATCACTAATCAACTTTAGTTCCCACACTTGGTACACAGAGTTGCCAACGTGGTTTGGCCATACAAAACCGAAGAATGTCTTCAGACACTGAACAAGCCACAAGAGCATCTCTAGTGTTTCAATTAAATTCTTTCTTTTTCAATTTCAAGTCAAATAAATCGCCGGTGACCTTCCTGAAAGGAGCTTGGATGTTCTCTGGAGATAAGCACCATCAGACCCCCGTGACTCCAAAAAGGGAGTTGGAAAATGAATGAATGAATGAATAACCTGAGATTCAATTTTTATGTCTAACTGGCCAGGTCTAAACTCAAGCCCTTAAACTGCTTGTTTTACCTTCCAGTCTGAATGAAGGGGGCATGGCCTGGTTGGAAAGTGACGTCAATGCAAACCACAGTTTTGGGCAAGTTGTACAGGAGCAATCTCTTTGTGATTGAATAGTTTTGGTTATAAAGATTTTCTTTATTTCTCTCTCGTGAAAATAATAATATTATCGAAACTGATGTAATTCTATAAATAGGAAGTGAAGATATTAATGTTGTGTCTAAAGGCCTTTACACATCGGTCTGAAATGAGATTAGCACAAATCTTCGGATGGCTTCTCAGCAGGGTGCTCTTTCTCTCGTTTGAGGAAATTTTGATGCTCCCTGTCAGAAGATGGCCACATGGGGAAACAGGAAAGAAGAACATGACGAAGACATGTGGTTTAAACTGTTGGTGGTTGATCAAAGAGAGCTGTTTGCCTAAAATGTGGAGAAAAGAGGATTTGTTGGGAATTATTTCTTTCCTGTATGAAGTGACTGAAAATGTGGGATGAGCGCCACCAAGCAGCTCTTTTACATCTTACTCTTGTCATCAAAAGAATCAAAAGAGCCAACTTTCATTGGATCTGATATGGAAGTGCCAAACTATTTATTATTTAAAAAAATTTTTGCACCCCTCGTTCGGCCAGATGTATGAGCTCCCGTTAGCACAGACGGTTTTCGATCGAGCTGTGTTCCCGCATAAACTTCGGATTGCTTTGTAGAGGTCTTTACTGGGAACGCACATCCATTTGAGCTTAAGCTTGAATTTGGGCAGAGTATTCATTTTAATTGTCCTTTATATTTCCATATTATGTTCCAACACTCAACCCCACCTCCCTTGCACTAGTTGATTTTGTTCTGTGACCAGATTTCCCAGTTAACACTTGAGTTGGAAGCAAAGGGAAAACTAGAAAAATTCCCATCTACTTCATAAAATAAAAACCATTATCTTTTTTTCAGTCTTACAAGATCATCAACTTCGCCCCAACTCTCCTCCAGATCATTGTGTCGGACCAGGTGGAGTTTCCAGTACGACAAGCAGGTCTGTCCTTTTTGGCTTTTCTTTTCCCTATTTAAGGCATTGTCTGGTCCCATCTGTGTTGAGATTTTCCATTTGTGAAATTGTGATTGAATGAAGAATGACGTGATGTCTCTTTCTTGCTTAGCTGCCATCTACCTGAAGAACATGGTGAGTCAGTACTGGCAAGACCGAGAGCCTACACTGGGGGAGGTGGTGTTTCCCTTCAACATCCATGAAAACGACCGCGGACAGATTCGAGAAAACATCGTGGAGGCCATCATTCGCTGTCCAGAGTCCATAAGGTGAGTCCTACTGCTTTTTGTTTACATCTACAAGTGTCAGAACTTGAAAAGGGGGTTGTGTTGTTGGTTGGCAGGGCTCAGCTCACCGTGTGTCTACGTGCCATCATAAAACATGACTTTCCTGGACGGTGGACTGGTGTTGTGGATAAGATTAATCTGTATCTGCTGTCACAGAACAGTGGGAGCTGGTACGGGAGTCTGCTTGCGCTATACCAGCTCGTCAAGAACTATGAGTGAGTGTTTGCTCTCCTTTACAATTCAGGTTTTCCAGATCATTTTAGATAGGGGTCGACCGATTATCGGCCCTACCGATTATTGGCGCCGATATTAAGCATTTTTCACTATTATTGGTTATTTTCAAAACCGATTTGCCAATAAAAAGAATTTATTTTTGAAGCGCTCTGACATAGCCTGTCAGAGCTCACCACTCTGTGCCCTAGAGTTGTCTCCGCCCACTCTGGAAGTCGCGAGTCCGACCAATCAACTCCAAGGCTGTAAGAAGCGAAGACACAGACAGAACGCGCTTGCTGGAGCTGCGTGCCGCGTGTAAATTAATAATTATGACAAATTTTATATATTATATATTTGTCTTAACCTCTTAAGCCCTGAGGCCTATTTTCCGAAAATCCTATACTTTTACTTTTTAAGGCATTTCTCAGCTTTTACAAGGCCTAAACTGCAAATCTTGGTATCAAAATGAAGATATGTTCTTGGGGAGTGGTGTGGATGAGTTAATTTGACAGTCAAGAACACTGGGTAAGAGTAATTGATGTTGGAATGGCCAAAAAATGAACTCCGCCTAAAAAAAACCACATGTTTCCCCCAATATCTCTTTATTTTACTTATAACGAAGCAAATAAACACAATCAATTGTAACAACTACATGTCGAAGACATCTGTAGTTTGGTGTTCATACTACAAGAAACTAATATTCTGTAAAGGTTTTGATTGAACAAAGTTCAGGCGTAATCCATGTTGGCACAGTTTGGCACAATTTGGCACAATAATTGAAATATGGAAAAAATCTTGTCCAAAGCTTCAGCTACGTTCATAGTCTTCTTTTCTTGCTTACGGGACATGATTTCAGCAAAAAAAACTCCTAAAGAAACGCTGTAAAAGGGGGGTGGAAGCTCATTTACCCCATCTTGCTGCGCTTTTGGGAACCTTTCATTCACAAACGCTTTCGACGTCGAGCTTCTGCGTGTCCCTACCCCCCGACCATCTGTCCAATCCGGGAGCTCTATATATCGCTGGAAAGCTCTGAATCTGAGGCAGCCAATGATGACAACCATTTTGAGACTGACGGGATCGCCGACGAATCACACGACGCGCAGCGTGGAGAGACCACCTCTTACGCACGGGGAGTCATTCCATATTTGGTGACGTCATGACGCCACGGAGCAACAGAAAAAAAATCAAAAATGGCGTTTGCGCGAAGCTATCGACCGGACATAACAACAAACGGACTTTTATCGCTATGGAAATAACTTTTTGTTGAAAAAACGGCAAAGGTAAGACAAGATTTACATGCTTGCTTGGTTTTTGCTGGCGTTTTTTCGGGAAACTTTCGCTCCCTGCTCTGAAATACTTCATGCAATGTTAATGAGTTGCATATCGCTGGATTCAGCTGGTTGTTAGCTTTCATTTGATGCCATGGTTTTGGTGTTTCCGTTTATATTGGGGATACATATCGCGCATAAACAAAAACGTGGTCATGAGTTATAATCCGGACATGTTGTTTATTTGCATGGCGTTCGAGCTGTGGTTCCACGGATATGAAATTGAATTAGATACGTTTTTAGAGGAGTTTCCGCTGAACACAACAGTATTTAATATGTGCGGGTTATTCTCAGGGTTCGTGAGCTATGAGCGAAAATGTAATGCACAAGGGGGCAAGTCCGCGGTACCGGGGACTCTCGGGCTTAAGAGGTTAAATTATTGTAATTTTATTTTTACACTAGACACATATCGGTTCAAAATATCGGTTATCGGTGCATTTGATCTGTAATAATTGGTATCAGCCCTGAAAACACATATCGGTCGACCCCTAACTTTAGATGCCTCCAGACTATTGATCACGTACTAGTAATTTGGGTTGGCAGAAGATTAAGCCGAATCCAGTTTGAAGATTGATTTCAGTTTTTAATTATGGACAGGTTTAAGAAAGCGGAGGAGCGAGAGCCTCTCCTGGCAGCCATGCAGGTCTTCCTCCCGAGAACCCAACAGCTCATCACGCAGCTTCTGTCTGATGCAACATTCATCTCAGTCCTCATCCAGAAGCAGATCCTCAAGATTTTCCATGCTCTTGTACAGGTCTATCTCGTTCGTTCTTCGCTTTTTTTTTAAAGCCAAAACCAGCCCTTCTTGTTGGGGTTCAATGTACTACGCAGGGTACGACTTAACACCCCAGCATTGTTGTTTTTGGCAGTCATCTAACATTATAGCCTTAATCTTTTTGACGAAAATTATTTCAGTTTGAGTCACATTTTAGTCATTTAAAAATGTAATAGTTAAAATCGTTTTAGTCACCAAATTTTTTTTTATTAAAATGTACTTAATATTATCTTTTAATGTTAAATATTGTGTATTTAAACATTAGTAATTGCTCTTTTTTACACATTGACATTGTCGATAGGCTTTTCATAAAAAATACAATGATGCATATAAATGGTCTTATGCTAAATAAAGTGTTAACGCAATGGAATTAGAAAAGCCAAGAAAACAAAAACATATGGCAAGTGAAGTTTTAAAAAATAAAATCAAGAATAAATAACCTGAAACACACTGTGGACACAAAATAGGCTGCTAACATTATTAGCAAATGTTCGTTGGAGTCTATGGTCTATTAGCTGTGTGTTGCCCGGCGACCTGTCCAGGGTGTACCACCGCCTCTCGCCCAAAGTGCGCCGAAGTGACGGGAGTAAAATGGTTGGAAAATGAATGAATGATAGTGCTGTGACCACAGTTCCTCCAGTGTGTTAGCAGCAGATATTACTTTCTCCCTAGCAACCAGATTAAAAAAATCTATACGTGGTTAAGTTTATATCACTCCTAGTTACATACAGTTTGTGTAAAAGCTTTTAAAACACATACAGAAACTGTAGAAAACATTGTGAAGTTGTGAAGTTTTCACCGATTTCCCAGCATTCATGTGTAATGTGTGTGTGTGTGTGTGTTTGTGCAGTATTCCCTTCCTCTTCAGCTGATCAGTAATACGGTCATGACACACTGGATGGAGATCTTGCGGACGGTTGTGGATCGTGACGTTCCAGTGGTATGTTTCTAGGGCAGTCTCCTGAAGGTTCAGATGATTGGGATAGATACGGTGTGAAGTCATCTGCCTGATGATTTTTCAGGAAACTCTGGAAGCTGACGAAGATGATCGACCGGAATTGATCTGGTGGAAATGTAAGAAGTGGGCTCTACACATTCTCACGCGGATCTTCGAGAGGTGAACCAAAGCTTCACTTTAGTTTAAACCGTTTCTTTTCTGAAACCCTTCTCCAGTCCGGTTTAAAGAACAAATGCCCTCTGTTCACTTTTCACTCTCCCAGGACTTAAATTTACTTCAGATTTTTTTTTAAATCTGCCTTGAATTTACACTATGCATACAAGTCAAGAATTTGGATAATTTTTATATCTCTCATAGATTTTGTCATATTGTATCCCTGCCTTTGAAAAAGGTTCTTGAACCTGTATGAATGAGAGCATTTCGATTTTAAAAAGTATACTTTTTAAGAAATTCTGAGAGGATAGCTTTTCAAAGGGAAATCTCAGAATTGGTAGAAAAATGAATTCTGATTATAAATTGTTTATTTTGAGAAGAAATATCCCAACGTTTGAATGTAAAAAACAATTCTGTCTAAAAAAATGGCTGAATTAAAAAAAACAAAAACAGAAAATTCAGAAAAAGTGATTGAAATATCTGTGAATAATGCCATCCACAGAGTCCAAAATGGTCACTTCCTGATAAAAAGTCTACATCAGTTTAACATGGAAAAATTCTGGGGCAATATCAGAATTTTGAGGGAAAAAGTAGGTATTGTGGTATTAATATATATAACAAGTAAGAATTCGGGCCGGAGATGCGTCTGGGAAACTTTTAATTCTGTGAAATTGCAGTATTTTGTAAAAAGGTACAAAAGTTCTGAAAAGGGTAAGATTTAAAAAAAAAAAGTCACAGTTCATGTATTAAAAACTAATTTAACATTTTGTTAATGAAAAGGTAAGAATTCGTCAGTGGGCAAGATGGGGAAATGCGTTTTGTGAAAATCAGAATTTCGATATAAAAAGTCAACATTATAATGCAGAAAAGGTACGAATTCTGGAGAAAACAAAAATGGATTTTGAAGTTAAAAACTTCCAAAATATAGAAAAAAAAATCTGAGACAAAACAAAGAAGAGACTAAGTCTAAGTTTAAGTCTAAATGTAAGATATTTGAGGGAAAAGACTATTGAGAGCCAGAATTCTTGTATAATTGTATGTTCAAACACGTATTAAGTCAAAACTCCAACTGTATTTACTTTGCTCGTCAATCTTCCATGTGACTGTGATTGAACAATTTATTGCAATACAAAATTGTCACAATACGTATTGTGGAGCTACTGTTAGATTTCGTCTAGGAGCTGAAGTGTATTTGCTTGTGATTCTAGTCACTTCTGAAACTTCTTTAGTATGTCTCCTTGTTTTCTGTAATTTACCAGGAGACAGTTATCCTTTACTCATATTTTATACGAAAAATATTATAAAGTTAGTTTATAAGAGTAAAAAGATGACTTAATCCATACAATAACACTGCCCCCTAGCTTAACATGCAAACCTTTTTTAAAAAAATTTAAGTCCAAAATTTTTTTTAAAAGTTTGTTTTTTTCTGTGTTTCAGGTATGGGAGTCCAGGAAATGTAACAAAGGAGTACATGGAGTTTGCAGAGTTTTTCTTGAAGTCCTATGCTGTAGGGATACAGCAGGTATCAACAGCTTCCTCTTTTGTTATACTACGACTACGTAATCGATCTTCAGTGTGTGACACGTTTCCAGTACAAACGTGTCGGTGTTGCGTAAAAACATTACATGAACCTGTTTGAAAAAAGGAAGGAACTGGGAGTGTATTATAATTTACAAATTCATTCATTTTCCAACCCGCTTATTCCAGAGTCACGGGGGTCTGCCGGTGCCTATCTCTAGCGCGCGAGGGGCGGGGGTACACCCTGGACAGGTCGCCAGTCCATCGCAAGGCTATTTTACAAATGATATTTTCAAACGATTGATTTTCAAAGTATAATCTCGTGCAGTCTACACTAGCTTTTAAATGTACTTCTGTCTCCCGAATCCTGTTTATCAGAGTCCAATCAAAATAACTGCTTTCAAAGTATATCTTTGAAAGAACATCTCAAAAGCTGTGTTTTGTCGTTCAGGTTCTGTTGAAGGTGATGGAGCAGCACAGCCGGAGGCAGTATGTGAGTCCTCGAGTTCTCCAGCAGACGCTCAACTTCATGACTCAGGGCATCTCACACTCGCTCACGTGGAGACAGATGAAGCCGCACATGCAGGTGAGAAGCGGATGAGAACAGCTTCACTCAGCACTACGTGAACGTTCGCCATGTGTGACATCTTTGTCTCTGCAGACTCTGATTCACGAGGTGGTGTTTCCGCTGATGTGCTACAAAGATGAAGATGAAAGACTGTGGCAGGAAGATCCGTATGAATACATCCGCATGAAATTCAGTCAGTGCCATTAATGTTTACTCCATAATGTCTTCCTCTATTTCACGAGACAAAGTTTTGTTGCCTATAGCATCATGTCGTTTCTGGTTGTGCTGCTGTAGATGTGTATGACGATCATGTGTCTCCCGCCACGGCCGCTCAGATTCTATTGTGTACATCAGCAAGGAAGAGGAAGGAGGTGAGTCCACTCTGTGGCTGCTGATCAGCTCCGTTTTGAAAGTATATTGGTCCTTTTGCACAGCTGCCCTCTTGTAGGGTATCAAAACTATAATATAAAAAATATGGGACACTTTTCCCGAATCAACAGGAAGTCAGCTAAAACAGGAAGTGGTTTAAAAATGGCTACTTTTGTCGGCCTCTAATGAACTCCTCCTAGAATCTCCAATCACTCTTATCTTGAGGCATATGGGATGTTAACTTGCGAAGCTTTTTTGACTTCGTTAAACTATGTGCGTACAGTAGTCGTCCAAAGTCGAAATTTCATTGCAAACAGGAAGTTGTTATAACTCAGCTAAACAATGTCTGATCGGGTTCATACTTGGTATGCGTGTTAAGTCCATGTTTGATTGAATTTTTATAGCAACCCACAGTGTCAGTTATAGCGCCACCTAGTGGCAGCAGGTTATATCTCAGTTTCTGACATTTTTACAGCTATTTCAGAGCGCGTTTGTAGGATAGGTTTGAAATTTTGAAACACTCGTGTAAGGGACCAAGACCTACAAATAAGTCAATTGGAGTGATTTTCCAAAACCAACAAGTAGTTCTTTATTTTGAAGTACATTTTGGTACAGTTCTCCATAAAGTGGAAGTTGTCATACCTCATCCTTACAAACAGGTCCCAATATTAGCAACTATGCTGACAGTCCACGTCTGCACACATCTACAACAGACACTTTCAGTTGTAGTGCCACCAGGCGGTCACAGGAAATGCAACAATTAACATTGATGAGGTACAAAGGGTTCTTTTTGCAACCTGCGCCACCTAGGGGTCATAATTTGTTTACAAATGTCACCTGTCGCCCCCTACGATAATAATACACAAGTGTAATATCCAACACTCACATAAAATAGCAGCATCTTGTTTAAAAAAAGTTTCTGTGCATTTCTCAGGTTTTGCCTCAGATGATGGAGTTTTGCCATCAGGTCTTGATGGACCCCAGCGCAGACCCCCGCAGGAAAGACGGGGCACTGCATGTCATCGGATCTTTGGCTCAACCGCTGCTGAAGGTTAGATTTCATAGTTTTATGTACATTCTATGAAGAGATCACTATAGTTGTGTTTACCTTTGTGTTTGCAGAAGCAGGAGTACAGGGACCAGACGGAGCTACTGTTACAAAACTACATTTTTCCCCTTCTCAACTCAAATCTGGCATACTTAAGAGCCCGGGTGGGTGAAAGCTCAATGGCAGATTCAATTCTTTGCTGAAACTCGACTATCTCGTGGTGTATATGGATGGGCTTGAATGAGCGTAATATGCAAACGCTGCCCCCTGTGTCCGAAGAATGCGCGGGAGTTCACACTGAACTCCTGTTGAATGTGCGTGGGTCATTCATTACATTTGCAATATATTATAGCCCACACACAATGGCTATGAGCAGCAGTTTTAGCAGAGCGGCTCTATTTCTTGCTCTCTAACACAGATTACGGATCGATGTCGGTCTGCAGTAATATCTGTGGCACCAGAGTCGCGCCCCTGTGACACATGTGTAGGCTCCGCTTCCCTGGTAGATTTACCAGCCCAACACTAACATTGAACTTATGTTTCATTGTAATTGGCCTCCAAATCAAACATATGTTCCATGTATGTTTAAACAAGTCCTAAACTTACAGGAAATTAATAGATCGTCTGTTTTAAAGAGAGTATTTAAACAAAGTATTTCTGCACATGCCCACAACCGATCTGCAGTGTCATTGAGGATGCCTTAAACATTCATTATTATTAATAAAATAACCATAAATATACTATATATATATTATAAAATACCAATATGTACTAATAAATAACCTTAGTATTTAATTTAAAACAAAATACCAATTAGACCAAAATGTGTAATTTAAAGCACTATTATTATTATTATAATTATTATTATTATCAAAGTTATAGTTGTTTTTTTAATTACATTTTTTATCTGCAGATTGATTTTAAATAGGGTTAAAGAAAATGGAAAATTGGTTTCAGTGTTTTTTTTTTTCTTTTTTGGGTTACAGCACAGATGCATCCGAAGTCTCAGTTGCTCCGCCTTAACTTTAGCAGCTTCTCTGCAGCTCGTGGATCTCACTTAGTCAGTGATGCACATGAGGAAACCGTCAATAGCGCTCAGAACCGAGTACTGAGATGAACCAGTAACATTCAAAACTCCATTGTTTCCAGTAAATCCCGTCAAAACAGCTGCTTTCATTTTTGCTCTCTATAATTTATTTTGTAGTGCAGTTCAACAAACTCTATTTTGATCAGTCTGTGTGTAAGACACTGCCTGGGGTTGCCAGAGATTTAGAGATCCCCAAGCTTAAAATCCAGAGTTGCCAGAGGCTAAATTAGTCGATTCATTAATTTATTTACTACTGGGAGTAACAATATATCACAGCATGTCCCAATACAAAATTGTCACAATACGGAGAGCTACTGGGAAATTGCGTCTTGGAGCTAAAGTGTATTTGCCTGTGATTCTAGTCACTTCTGAAACTTCTTTACTATGTCTCCTTGTTTATGTAATATTTACTAGGAGACAATTATCCTTTCCTCACATTTTAAATGAACAATATTCTCTCTGTAGAGTAAAAAATATGACATGTAAACACTGGCACTGCCACCTAGTGGAAGGATGGTGTCAAATGATCTCATACAAATCAACTTGTATATAATAACTAACAAATGCATTTTTTAACAACATTTTTCCACTGATGGTTCAATAGTTGGTTAAAAACGGTGTTATAAAATATTACGATGCACATAATTTAGACGTATGTATCGTATCGTGAGTAAAGTGTATCGTTATAACCCTACTAATAACTTTTTTGTGTGTGTATATATAGATTTTTACCTTTTAAAACGGTGCAAAAGCATTTTTTGTGCAGATGATACAAGTACAATAAATAATCTCTGTGAAAGAAGAATATTCCTGTCAAATATCTAACATGTAATGAGAAAAAAACTACCTCAATGTTCAAAATTGCACGTGTTGCCTTAAAGTTGTCACTTGAGATAAATTTGTCGATTTCTCAAACCACGAACGATTAGCTGAATAGGACTCACATACAATCCAGGAGTCCATGGTCTTCACGGCAGTAACTGTCTCGGTTTGGTCTTCATGTAGTCCTGCTGGGTGCTACACTCCTTCAGTCCTCTGAAGTTTCACAACGAGCTGGTTCTGAGAAACGCAGTGGAGCTGGTCAAGCAGAACCTGCTGGATGACAAGGAGATGCCGGTCAAAGTGGAGGCTGCCATAGCCCTGCAGACACTGGTCAGGAACCAGGAGCAAGGTGTGGTGACTCCCGGTGTGAAGCAGAATCTCAGTTTGTTCCTATGAATGTTTATTGTGTTGGTCCATTCCTAGTTCTCACGTGATTGTTTTTGTGCTTCAGCCAAGGTTTACATCAGACCCTTCATCAAGCCTGTAATGCAGGAACTGCTGCACATCATCAAAGAAACGGAAAACGATGACCTCACCAGTGTCATTCAGAAAATGATCTGCGAGTACAGTGAGGAGGTGGCCATCATCGCGGTGGAGATGACCCAGAATCTAGTAAGTGCCTCAATTTCGGCTTCAGGCTTGGTAAAATCTTGTCTAAAACACAATGGAACAAGGTTTTGTACCAATTTTAACAAATATATCTTTTTGTAAAAAAAAATTAGCTGACCTTTGTTTTGAATGCACTACCAAATGGTTTAATTTGTGCCTTTATAAGGTTTGTTTTTTGATGTGCAAATTTGTGTTTCTGGCACAAACCTCTTGTGAGGGTGGGCTCAACTGCAGTATTCTCGTTTCGGCTAGTGAGGTTGTGATTGGCTGCTTTTTGAAACAATGTTTCGGTTCACTCTGCAAGTTAATAATAATGCCAATATCAACTATTTTTCCAGATAAAATGAAGACTACTTCGGGTTGTCTTTTATAACATTTTTGGCGAAAGTTTTGCTTTTTTGGCCTTTTTCAGAAAATTCAAATGATCACACAAAATCTTTTTTCCCTTTTATAGTAAGTGATTGAGTGAAACCATTTATGTTCAGCTGTGTTAAATCATAATGACCCATGACTCTGATCAAAAGCTTGTTTTCCCCTTTAGCATCAATGACAGCCTGAAGTCTCTTGAGGTAGTTGTCGATGAGGTTCTTTATCTTCTCTGTTGGTAAAGCAGCCAGTTCTTCTTGGCCTAAAGCCTCTAACTCTTGTAAATTCATCGTCCCATTATTTTGACCAGGTTCCAGTGAGTGCCTTTGGAGCTCACACATCCCCAAAACTTCAGTGTTCCACCTCCACATTTAACAGTGAGGACGGTGTTCTGTTCATGTTGGCTCCTCTCCAAATATAGCGTTTATGGTTATGGTAAAGTAAAACATTAGTCTCAACCCCCCAAATAAATAAACCTGTCCAGGGTGTACCCCCGCCTCTCGCCCAATGTGCACTGGAGATAGGCACCGGCCGACCCCCATGACCTTGAGCCAGAAAGACGAATGTAAATTTGTTCTGTATTTTTGTTTTGTTTTCATAAAAGTTTTGTTCATTTTTTTTTGTACAAAACGAATTCTACCTTGTCCACAGGCAGAGATCTTTAACAAGATTCTCCAGAGTGAGGAATATGAGGAAAGTGAAGAGAAGACCGTGATGGCGCTTGGAATCCTCAGCACCATTGACACTATCCTCACTGTCATGGGGGACCGAAAAGAGGTTTGCTCCCTATTAACTTTCCGAATTACATGGTTTTGCAAACTAATACTCATATTAATACTCATCTAATACAGTGGAGATGTCTGGATCTTTCTAGAGAAACTGTTTTTGAACAATGTTCTATTTCACTAAAAAAGTAAATTCCCTTTACATTTCATGTAATGCCAGAAACATTAGGACAAATTCTGTCCTGCGCTGTGGGGTAGTGGCTAGTGCAAAAGCGTAGTGCAAAGCTTGCCGTCTTTCCCTCTTTCTCCAAGGGTCTTGTCAATCTATACCAGGGGTACTCAAATATAAACTTGAAAGGTCCACTTACCAAATTCCAAATAGAGAACTCCAACAAAAAAAACCCCACAATCCTCAAAACTTCAGAATATATTTTGCAGACCTTTTAGTGTGCTGTTACTTTATTATTGAAAAATAATGTACATTACAGAGTAAAAGCCAGGGGAATGTGGTTACATAAAGAGCAGAAATCATTTGAAAACATGCAGTACTTTGGAAAATTCCATTATAATAAAAAGTACAGTGGTACCCCGAGATACGAAACTAATGTGTTCCAGGGTGACGTTCGGATCTCGAACAATTTGTATCTCGAAGCAAGATTTACATGTTAAACGCCTAATCCGTGCAACGGCTCTCAGAAACACTGTATAAGTTGATAAAAAATGGGAAACCAGAGAAAAATCTAGTAACGTTTCTTCAATCCTTAAATCTACACATTGTTATTGTAATAAATGAATATAAAACACATGTAAAATACGTAATATGTACATAAATGTCTCAATGTTCTTGAGAGAAGCGATGTGTCGGAGGTGGAACGGATGCAGAAAACATTACGCCACTACGTTTGAAAGTTACCTTTCTCAAGATATTTCACAAATTACTGACACAAACACGGTTTCAAGTACAAGCGGAGACAGATGGAGAGACGCTTCACAGGGTTTCTTTAAGTTGTGCTACAGAACAGCAGTTTCCACTTTATAAACTTTATTTCTTTTACGACACTGTGATTCTAACATTTGTTATAGTACATTATTGGTAATCTATACATAACGTTTCGCTGTGTTGTTGAAGTGTTTTGAAGCGTATCAGAATCTTTTTGCACTGGGAGATAGGAGCGCCAGAACCCGGAAGTGCAGTGCGACAGCAGACTAAACAAGTGGATTACAGAGCAGAACTGCTTGTGTTTGTTCGTATCTTGAATTTTTCTTCGTATCTCGAAGCAAAAAATTTCCAGCGAGACCTTTTGTATCTCGAACATTTCGTAACTTGAAGCCTTCGTATCTCGAGGTACCAACGTAATATAAAAATATTAAAGAGTTTACAAATATTTTAGCAATTTTTTGTGTTGTGCTTCTGTTCATTCCGCTGGGAAACAAGGTGCAGCCGTATGCAGAAGATCCATCCATCATGTTTACTGAAAGTTTTTGTAAAGAACAACCCACTTTAAAAGACGTCCAGGAGTTTTGTTTAAGGCAGTTATTGGAGTCAAAAAGAGATGTTAGGCATCGGTTCCAAATGATGAACTACCTTCTATTATAGCCAACTATTTTACGTTTTGACTCAATAGTCCAGAGCAGCTACTGCCATTTTTCTACACCCCCTCATTTTTAACCTCTTAAGCCCTGAGGCCTATTTTCCGAAAATCCTATACTTTTACTTTTTAAGGCATTTCTCAGCTTTTACAAGGTCTAAACTGTAAATCTTGGTATCAAAATGAAGATAGGTTCTTGGGGAGTGGTGTGGATGAGTTAATTTGACAGTCAAGAACACTGGGTAAGAGTAATTGATGTTGGAATGGCCAAAAAATGAACTCCGCCTAAAAAAAAAA
>SRMA01025677.1:140946-241675 GCA_007224835.1 Danionella cerebrum
GAGTTGCATATCGCTGGATTCAGCTGGTTGTTAGCTTTCATTTAATGTCATGGTTTTGCTGTTTCCGTTTATATTGTGGATACATATCGCACATAAACAAAAACGTGGTCATGAATTATAATCCGGACATGTTGTTGTTTATTTGCATGGCGTTCGAGCTGTGGTTCACGAATATGAAATTGAATTAGATACGTTTTTAGAGGAGTTTCCGCTGAACACAACAGTATTTAATATGTGTGGGTTATTCTCAGGGTTCGTGAGCTATGAGCGAAAATGTAACGCACAAGGGGGCAAGTCCCCGGTACCGGGGACTCTCGGGCTTAAGAGGTTAAAAAAAAATGGGGGTGTAGAAAAATGGCAGTAACTGCTCTGGACTATTGAGTCAAAATGTAAAATAGTTGGCTATAATAGAAGGTAGTTCATCGACGGGTGGAAAGCGCACAGTAAAAGAGTCTCCTCATGCTACAGTGAAGCATGGTGGAGGTTTCCTGAACATTTCAGAGTGTTCACACCTCCCTACAACTTTTGCACATTACTGTTTATCCAAACACCTGATTGGAAACCGGGCCCAAGGGGTTTCAGACTCAGGCATCACCCCCCGATCAGGACCGTATCTTGTAGCAATCTACAAAATTGGGACAGTTTCTTAAATCTGGTTGAGACCTTCTCAAAAAGGATGTGAAATACCATGAACAGGTAAAATGTAATATTATATGTCTCTGTTTTAGCTCAGCCTGCAGCTGGAGGGGATCTGCCTACAGGTGATCGGTCTCGTCCTCCAGAAACCCGTCATAGGTATGGCAGGTGTGTGTGGGAGCCACTACTTCTTTTTCATTATTTGAACTCATCATGGTTTTGTTCTTGCTCTGTTTATTTAAACAATCGATTGCAGCATGAAAGAGTTCAGTGATCGTTGACTGAACGTGAAAGCCTTAGATTTATATAGATAGAATAAACTGATCAACATCTAGGATTTTTTCTTTGTGCACTTTGAATTCTCTTCTGTTGCCATCTTCTTCTTGCTCTTCTTTCCTGTTTCCCCATTTGGTGCAATGAGCATCTGTTGTAGCGCAAATGCCATCTTCAGGCAGGGAGTGTCATTGCATCAATATGTCCTTGACCCAGGTGAAAAGCCCTCTGCTGAGAGTGGTCTTGCACCCAGCGGTCTTGCTGCAGGCTTTCAGTTGATGTCAGGTCATGAAGCCCATGTCAAGTCACGTCACATGGCCGAATCCTGCCCACCCGGATGAGTCATAATAACCCACCCAATGCTAACTCTTACCCTAATGCTAACGCTAATGTTAACCCTGACTCTAATCGCTAAAGTTACTTTTGAAAATTAGCTTTCTAACCATTGACTGTTTCTAACGGCATGGCCAGTGAGGGTGTGTGCGTGCGTGTGTGTGTGTGTCACCATCTGACCTGAAAAAGTGGGAGTAACTAGACCTCCAGATCTGGATGCATCAGAAGATTCATGTAAATATCATTTTGGACCACTGTGTAGAGGCCTTAAAGCAGGGGTGCTCACACTTTTTCAGCTTGCGAGCTACTTTTAAAATCACACTGTTTTTTAAAGTGATCGACCCGCTACAAAAATGCAAAACATCAATCAACAAACAATTATTTTCAACTTTATTGAGAATTGACAAAACACACATAATAATTAATTATTTACATATTTTGTAAGTTTAATTTGATGACTTGCACTGTACTGAATCAGCCAGGGATGCACAGTTCAGACAGTAGCTGCTGACAGCCAGCCTCAAGCACACTTCCAAATGTTCATCAGTCATTGTGGAACGCTATTTGGACTCAATGATTTTCATGTATGACGTAATGATTTACTTCATGGGGTGTCAAACTCATTTTAACCGAGGGCCACATTAGCATAATGTGTAACTTATAAATGTAAAACGATGTAATCAAATGTAATGTAAAATAAATGTAACGACTCCTTAATGTTTAATAACTCATTATTTATAACTTATTCAAGTGACAATTCAGTTCCATAGAAACAATTGTATGCTTGTTGTTCTAATATAAATCCTTTTGATTTTTGTCAGCTTATGAAAACCCACACAACTCCATTAATGAAGGATCAAACTGTCCAAGTGAATAAAGAAAAACAGCATTTTTGTCATTTGTTTAGCGGAAAAAAACCCCTCACAGACTGAAGACGATGCATATCGATCATCTTTTATCGTCAGGCTCACGAAACAGATCACTGATAAACTATTAGCTGTGTCCATTTCACATCTTGAAATCGCGTGAGAAATCGGAAGGTGTGGCGTGAGAGATCACTCAAATGCGAGAGTCTTACATTCAATGTGTGAGAAACGGCAGCTCTGCAGTTTCACTCTTGGGTATGGATACTGAAAACACCATTGCGGCTAAAGGCATTGTGGAAGATGTAGTTTTTTTTTTCGTTTTTTTTTTTAAGACACTAAAAACTTTTAAGCTCTCGTGGGCCACATTAGATTACATGGCGGGCCACATCTGGCCCGCGTGCCTTGAGTTTGACACATGTGATTTGCTTGGTCCAGCTCCTTGGTGACCATAAACTTAAGCATAAACTTAAAAATCGGACGAAATACGCTGATTAGCTTAGCACTTAGCGTCGTTGTTTACGCATGAGCGGTGACGTAAAGGTCAAAATTAAGTTGTCATCTGACCGGGAGCCCTGTACATCAATCAAGTGATGGGATGTATGATCGGCTGATATTGTTTCAATTTCACGCCACGATCGACCGGTAGCACCTCTGACGTAATGAGCACCCCTGCCTTAAAGCATGAACCTACTCTATGTGCTGTTTCTTAAAAAAAAATAGAATGTCCATTCATAATTCATAAATAAGTAACCAAAATTCTATCATATTCATAACTATTATTGCTAAAGTACAGTACAGAACAAAAGTTTGGACACACCTTCTCATTCAAAGACTTGTCTTTATTTTCATGACTAGGAAAATTGTAGATTCAAATGTGTGAAACTACTGAAAATATGTTATATTCTAGGTTCCTCAAAGTAGCCCCCTTTTGCTTTTTTATTACTGCTTTGCACACTTGTGGCATTCCCTTGATGAGCTTCAAGAGGTAGTCACCTGAAATGGTTTTTTGTGTCCAAACATTTGGTCTGTACTGTACATTTTTACACACAAATTCTTATTTTTTTGTACATTAAAAATTGATGACAAAACATTATCTTTGCTTCTCTACTTTTACCAGTTGTGCGAGCACTCATTTTTTTAATTATAATTAAGCCTACAAAAATAGTTTCAAGCCACCAAGCAGCAAAAAAGTAGCAATAAAAAATGCTTTAGTTGCACAAGAAAATAAATAACATGGCAGGCATGATTTTTTTAGTTACTCACTTCTCTGTTGGAAGAAGTGCTTTGATGACTGCTGTTGAAAAAGCAACATCTAAATGATTTTTCACCACAACATACTTTTTTTTTTTACATCCCTCAAGCTTTATTCAGAATGTTTGTGTAATCCTGTATTGGTTTTGTGAGCTGAAAACAGTTCGATGTTCCTTGCAACACCTATGGTTCTTACCTCTGCCTACTGACCAATCAGAATAATCACTAGCACAGCTAATTACTATGCAGATCGGGTGATCAGCCTGACCCAGATGTCAGAACAGCAGAATGCCGCTGAAGAACTGTCCAATGTGAAACGTCGTGATGGACGATGACATCGTCCAAATCAGCAACTTAGATTTGAGCATTACTGTCTAAAAAATGGCAGCAATATTAGCATTACGCTAACCAACCCAGCATTGCACAAAACACCTGAAATCAATTTATAATGTCAACGAAACGCCATTAGAAAGAATAAACGCATCCCTGATTTCAAACCCCTACAATAGTTGCGTGAAATGGATCCAAACTTTGTTACATAACTTTCTCACGCACTGCAATACCCAAGATTCGCGAACGACAAGTCCCCAAAGGAGCAGGACTGTGGGAGGAATGGGGTAAACGCTGCGTTTTGCAGAGGTACAAATACAAAGTGTTTCAATGATGTATATTGCATTTAGAAAGTTAAACACTACAATGCTAGTACAGAGGGCTCAAATATTTATTATAAATGCTTTAAATATTACATAATTTGGGTCCTTTTGAGTATTTATACACGAAACAAGCTCAACCCTTTGGTTTAGTGGGCAGGTCAAAGTTAAAGGGTGGATAATACAATCTGTCTCGTCTCTTTCAGAGTTTTATGAGGAGATCTTGTCGTTGGCGTTTGGCCTCACCTGTTATTGCATCTCACCCCAGATGTGGCAGCTGTTGGGGGTCCTCTATGATGTCTTTCAGCACGACTGCTTCGACTACTTCACAGGTCTCCAAGTTCAGGCTTGAATCAGAGCCTCTGATGACCTCATTAACTTGATTGATGTGCATTCTTACTGGAGTCTTTTGAAGATATTGCCTTGATATATGACACTATTGATGCAGATATGATGCCGCTTTTGCATAATTATGTTACCGTGGATACCAACATGCTGCTCTCTGAGCCAAAGTACCTGGAGGTCATTTACAGCATGTGTAAAAAGGTCATTTTTCACTCTGTTAATTGTTTGTATTATTTTATACCACAAGTGAAATCTTGACGTCTGTTTTTTCAGGTCCTCACTAGTGGTGCTGGAGAAGACCCAGAATGCCATGCTGCCAAACTTCTGGAGGTCATTATATTACAGTGTCGTGGACGTGGCATTGACCAGGTTTGTCATTAACCTAACGTGAAAAAGATTCCAGTAACTATCTACCGGTTCTTAGGAATACAGACTTGCAGGAATTCTAAGATACCAGGAAATTAATTAACCACAGTGAGGAGCAGACAAAGTTGGCTAATTATGGAAGAAACCGAGACAGGATCTGACAGGATCATGAGAGCAACAATACCCAAATAAAATTGCTAAACGAGAAGAGATCTAACATCAGGAGTTCTATGACATTTATGGCACCACCTAGCGGTCACAAAATGGGAGCAAACACAAGATGGCACTAAACCACAGGGCACTAAAACAAGATCTGAGCTAGCTAAAACAACTCTTTTCATGAGCTCACTTTCTTTCTATCTACAGAAAGTATATCATCATTGGGAGATTCCTAAGAATATTGCCAAGCAAAACAGTCAGTGTTTGGGGTGTCCATTTTGAAAATGGTATAATGTAATTGCTTAAAATATAGTTTCAAGATAAGGTGGGACATTGCATGAAGGTTCCTGTTTTTTTTTTTTTTTTAAATTTACCTTGTCCTGTCCTGCTCAAAAGCCATCACATGGGAGAGTATTTGCTTTGCCGAGTTGGACAGTTTGGCTTTCTCCAGGGGAGTAAAACACCTGGTGTGGTGTTTTCTCCTCTGGATTGGAGCATTGAATGTATGTAAATATTTATTAGTTGTGGTTCCCGCGAGTCCATTCACATCAGTTGTGTCAGGACAAGACGGCATTGGACTGAAAGGGGGAGTGGATAAAAGGTTGGGGAAGGGTGAGGGGGGAAGGTTCACAAGTGGAAAAGAAAGAAAGGAAGAGCAAAAGAGAAAAAAAAATAAAAAGAAAAAAAGAAAAAAATCTGTAAATGAATAAAAATAAATAAATACCTACCTGAACATAACGCATAAGTCCTAGTTACAGTTCTTTTTGTCCCATTTGCAGCTTTTACACAACACACATATATACAGAGCATCTACCTCGACCAACCATGTCCGTTTGTTATAGTTCATGCTGAACAGTTCTTGCAGTTTGTATATTCAGGTACACATACACACAAATATACATACACACACAGCCAATCATTCATGTGGGGTCATAATAGTGTTGTACACTTTAAAATACAACTCAGCTACATGGAAAGATAAATACAAAACATACCAAAGATCACAAACAGCGAGCTGTGAAGGAAATGTACCAGGAGCCGATGCGGGCACCACGCCGACGAGCCAACCGCCCCCCACCCAGGAGTGGCACCGCCCCCCGCCCCGGGGGACACGGGAGAGCCACCAAGGGGGGGACGCGGGAAACCAGCTACCCCCCTTCGGATCTCATCCATACTCCTTCGTCCGCACTCATCCACCAACCCTTGCGCACACACTTACACCCACGCAAGCATGCACACACGCATTCACCTAAACACACCCCCTCTGTACATGCACACCCACACCCACACACACACACACGTCCAAGAACTGCTGGTCGCGTGTGCACAGAGTCAGCAGTACCTGAGGAGGAGACCCCGCCCCACCAAGCGCGGACAGCCCCCAACCGCTGTCTCTACCTGCTCTTTCTTTATCCCTGTAGTCAGCATCTGTATGCACACACAGCGGCCATCAAAAGTACACCTTTCATCATAATCCAGAAGTCACGTCGGTCATACAATATCTGATTGGTCCCAAATTAAGCAACTCTGTTTACAGACCATGTCTGAACACCTACAACATAGACTCTTGGTTACTGCGCCATCAGGTGGAGGAGCAAAGTTTAATATTGACGAGGAACTTCTTATTACCAATTTTGACATGTGACAAGAGTATTTGTTAAAAAAATAGTTGGACTTTTTAAATATCTGGACTCTGCCTGGGTGTCACAACTACTTTTTGTTCACTAAATTTTACATTTATTACCTGAATACATCGTCTAAAAAAGGATTGGTCATAGTGCATATTGCAACAAACTGTCCACTGAAAGGCAATGGCACCTGAGGTGCTCGAGCCCTTTGATCGTTTGCTTGCAGCTTTAAAATTTTTTGTTTTTTCTTTTTTAATGTACAGTGTATCCCTCTGTTTGTGGAGGCGGTACTGGAGCGGCTGACACGGGGTGTGAAGTCCAGTGAGCTGCGCACAATGTGTCTTCAGGTGGTGATTGCAGCTCTTTATTATAACCCCACGTTGCTGATACACACTCTGGAGAACATCCGCTTCCCTCACAGCCCTGAGCCAATCACAGCGCAGTTCATCAACCAGTGGATGAATGACACAGAGTTCTTCCTAGGGTGAGCCTTCGGATGCTTTTTAGTTCTAGACCCTCTTTCACTCTCAGTTAATCTGCCTTTGTCATATTTGATCAAATGTTTAATGTTTTTGTCATTCACAGACTGCATGACCGTAAGATGTGCATCATTGGGCTCAGTATCCTTATGGAGCTTCCCAGCCGCCCCACAGTTCTGGAGGAGGTGGCAGCTCAGATCGTCCCCTCAGTCCTCCTCCTCTTTTTGGGTTTAAAGCAAATCTACTCCTCTCGGGTACTCAACAAACCAGAGCAGTTTGCCAGAGCTCAAGGCTCTCAGGACGAGGAGAACGGTGAGCTAGTTTATTTTTTTTCTTCAAATTATTTCATATATTTTTTGAAGAAATGGTGAAAAATAATGATCCCTCCATTTTTAGGTCCACTGTTATGTGGCTAGATCTCATTTGTCATATTTCGGTGCCCTGTTCCTCAGAGGAAAATGATTTATGAGCTCATTTGAGCTGCGTGTTGCCTTTAAGACTACTAATGGTAAAGCACCACGTTGATGTAGAAAGAAGAGAACAGTGAGATAGGCTCAGTTTTGATTTTTGCATCACTCTCCCTTTAAAACACAAACAGTACACTGTATGTTAACTCCTTTCACAGTGTTTCCCCTAGGATCATGGCCTTGGGGGGGGGGGGTGTGGTGTTATGGGTGGAGCGGCAAAACACTCACACAAACACTTAATAGTGTTTATATGTTTCTTTTAATTGCAGTATACCAATATATTATAATGTCTGAACAATTACTGTACAATAACTAAACAACTGTACACTGAACTAAACACTAAACATCACATTTATTTTAATATGTTAATTATTCACAAAGTGTGCAGCTTTTGTCACTGCAGTGCATCTTTCTGGGCTTCTGAAAGAACATTTCCAGAGCATCTTGGTATGGATAGTCTGAAACTTCTGGCCCATTTATTGAGATCCGCATGCAGGCTGCAAGATGGTCCCCTTGCAGCCTATTGCGAATGTCTGTTTTGACCTGTAAATACATTAACTGTTAGGCTTTAAAAGTGATAACTGATAGTAACAACAGTAAAAATCAACTTAACATAGTGATGGTTTAAAGCAGGAAATGCCATTGTATAACTAACTAGCTAGCTATTAATTAAGCAATTTATTTATCAATTCGTTCATTCATGCTTGTGTGTATTTACTTACTTACCAAGATCAGTCTTGTACAGCCAGGGGGAGTATTTCCCCTCTGACAGCCAAGCTGGGTCAAAGCCTGTCGTTCTGTGGTGGCTAGACTTTTGCTGCTTGTCAGGGGCAAGACATGCAGCACTTGGGCTCTTTTCTGTACTTTGATTCGGAGTAGGAAAGCTACACCGGCTGCTGCTCGCAGCAGAACACGTGCTGTCATCGTCACCACCTTGGGAGCGTTTAAAAAACGCGGATATTTTTGCCTGCTGCGACATACTCTCCGACGCGCGGTCTATGTCCGGCGTGTCCGCTGATGGGTGTGTGTGTGTGTGCGCATCGGAGCGGAACTCCGCCGTGCGCGCGCATCGGGGCGGTACTCCGCCGTGCGCGATACGGAGGACAATTGTAAATGCGCGCAAACGTTGAGACAGAAATTACATGCCATCGTATAAATAATATAATGCTATTTAGTTTAATAAAAGAAAAAAAGCAAAGACCTGTTATATATAAATTACTTCTGTCGTTATTCGACGAAAATAAAATAAAATTAACTTGACCTTCAAGGGGGGCGGGGGGTGCCGTTGGGGGGGCGGGGCGCCCCCCTAATATAATGGTAAGGGAAACACTGAAATATTTGAGCATTCTTTACTAGCACTGCGCCAACTTTATAAATGTGATAATAATCGTGAAAAATGTCTTTGAATCCACCATAAACGTGTAGAGATGATAACACACTTCAAGCAGTTCTGTGCTAGCGCGCTCCCGTGGTGTTTGCGTGAGATAAAGTTAATGGACAAAGTTTGGATCTATTTCATGCAAATATTGTTTGAAATCAGCGATGCCTTTATTCTTTCTAATGGCGTTCTGGTGACAGATTTATTAACCATGTTGTGCAATGCCAGGTTGGTTAGCATTACCGCTAATATTGCTGCATCACCAACCATTCATTGGGCAGCAATGCTATCAGCAAAGTTAGATCTGTTAACAAATCTAAGTAGGTGGTTGGGACGATCCGGTAGCGCACCCGATCTGCATAGGAATGAGCTGTACTAGCAATTAATCTGATTGGTCAGTGGGTGGGTGGGGGGGGGGTGAACTATGGGCATTGCAAGGAACATCTAGCTGTTTTCATGTGACAAAAAACAATACAGGATTACACAAAATGCTTGAAACATTCTGAGGCATGTTTTTGATGGAGGAATGACGCTAAAAGATGCTTGGAATGTCAGAAAAGTTAATTTTGTAAAAAATGGCCCCTTTATATGACTAAATTGTTGGATAATTTATTAATTTTTTTCAATTTCTTACTCGCTTGTTCCCATTTGGGGTCACAGGGGTCTGCTGGTGCATGTCTCCAGCTCATTTTGGGCGAGAGGCGAGGGTACACCATGGACTGGATAGGTCACCAATCCATCACAGGGTAACTACACACATTCACACCTAAGGGGAATTTAGATGATTCAATTAACCCACTCAAGCACAGCAAGAAAACATAAACCCCGTCACTAAACTGCAAGGCCACAGTACTACCCGCTGCGCCACCGTGCCGCTCTGGATTAATGAAGAATTCAAATTGATTCGACAAAATATTTACAAATGAGGCGTGAACAAGTATGACGAAACGCTCACCATAAAGGTCGTAAGGTTATATCGTAGTAATGCTTTAGTATATTAACTAATATATGAATATATTTAGTATTCTATTTAGTATGCATTTTGTAATAACGCTGATCTGAGGTTGCGTGCAGAGTTTTAACACAGTACCACTAGGGGTCAGGAGTTTGGAATTTGGCCTTATAATTCTATATCCGTTCATCATACAATCTTTAAATTACATTCTGATTGTCATACCGAGTTGGACCATGTCCATTTTTAGTATGGTTTCGGCAAACTTGGATTTAAACAACGATTGCATTTTTTGCATCAACATATCTGTACAAAAGTTAGCTTTGCATGTTTGCTAACATGTGCTGAAGGTACTTGACCACATTTAAGGCATCGTCACCTTGTAGTTGAAACTTATAATTATAAAAATTATGTAATCATTCTTTTGATGGATTTAACAGATAAATATTTATAGGCAACACTTTATATTTATATTTAGTCTTAGTGCAACTATTTGTTAAATTGAAATATATATATATAAATGTTCAAAACACTTCTAAATGATCACTTCTACAATAGTCCAAGGAAATCACTCTGTCTAATGTACAAATAATAATTCATATAAATACAAAAAGTGAGCTAACGTTTTAACATAAACAATTTTTACATTTTACAAACACATTGAATTAAACATGAACTGGACACCACATCTGATATCTGTTATTTCAGTTACTGGGAAGCCTGGCATTGCATGCGCTTTACCTGTATGTTGTACTCTGAGCGAGTCTTGCAGATGTGCATCTCCGCAACTCGCTGTTTTTTCAGCATTCAGTGCGCTTCTCTGTGGATAGTTGGTAGCTTGTGTGGCACGGCGTGAAATGTCTCTCCACATTGTGCTGCTTGGCCGCCGCCGTCTTCGCGCAAATGAGACAAACATATGCTCCTTCAACAGAGTTAAAAAAAAACCTTTACCTCACATTCGTCACGAAATTGAAATGTCTTGAACTTTTTATGGGTCAGTCGTCTCATTTTCATGGAGCTGCTTGTTTGTTTCGTTGTAGCGAAATACTGACCGTTCAACTGTACCAGGTATATATATATATATATATATATATATATATATATATATATATATATATATATATATATATATATACACTAGGGGTGTAACAATACGCTAAAATCGTATTCGGTTCGGTACAGTGTCTTCGGTTCGGTGAGAGTTCGGTTCGGTACAAGACAATAAGAACTTACATATTCTTTATTTTGAAAAGCTGCCAATACACAGTAGAATTCTTACATAAAATATATAAAAGTGACACATTTTGGTGATATTTTAAATAAATTGCGCTCTTTATAAAGAAAAACACATTTTTTTAAATAAAAAATAAAATACTGCAACTAGTTAGGATAGTTAGGATAGATTAACCTATCAACATTTTCTGAAGAGAGCACAGATCTGGTTATAATATCTCCAGCAGTAGAAAATGTTAGATGTGTTGCCTGCCCGATCTCCGTGGAACAATGTCGGCATACAACTTTAAATTTATCCACTCGTCTATCCCCGTTATGTCTTTTAACAGAGAAGTCAACGTGTTCTCAAACAGGAGAGTGTAGTGAGGTGTCTTCAAGCTCTGGCTTCTCTTTCTCTGTTGCCAGTCAGCTACCCGGCGTGCACCTCTACTGTGCTTCACTCAATAGCGTCCGTGCGGAAACTCGCCTAGGAACATTGTTCCGCTGCGCTTAATATCGCGCTAATAATAAGTTTATATAATTTAATAACAATACCGAATCGAACAGGCCGTACAGAAACGGTTCAATACATACCGTGAACCGTTACACCCCTAGTATATATATATATATATATCCAGGACTTGAGTCCTCAGGCAAAAATTTAATGAATTTCATGTTTAACACTATGACGAATTCTACAGCTTCGTGGCCTGGAAAAAAGTCTTTGCCTGTTTTTCAAGTCGATCAGTTTTAGTTTCATATTTCTGCTTGCTGTTATATTTAACAATTACATTTTTTTTTCTTTACATTTTTTTTTTCAAACCTGGCTAAAATTTTGCGCAAACTGTATATCTGACGACAAAAAAGTAAAAGAAAGTTTTAGAAAGAACAATGTGTTGGTTCAGAGGCTTTTTTTTTCTTTTAGTGGTATTATCTTGTAAAGTTGTGATCCACTCATCGCTTTATCAAGCCCTTATTTCCGATCACCTCAGGTACATACATTAAGTCTCAACACAGCAACCACTGTTTCCAGCACACATTGCCCTCTGGTGGTCTTTTGTCATCAGGCTTTCCAGCCGACCGAGATCTGATTGTATCGCTTTAACAGGGCCCCGGAGACAGAGGAAATGGACGAACGACTGGCTTAACATAATTCTGTTCCTCTGGTCATCAAACAGTTCTCTCTAATGAATTGGATTGATTTTCTCGACTCTACCCTCCAGGTTTGAATTGGGAAGCATCAAACTGTGGGGATTATGGATCTATTGAAAACACGATGATGTGAGACACATACTTCTAGAATGCCAGAAATTTTATGAATAATTTTACTCCAGAATTCATGCAAAGATATTATGTAATAATACTTCTTTTGTTGTTATTACTGATTTTACAATTCTTCTTCTATTTAGTTTTAATTTTAATACACATGTTTAAATGAATCACAATTGATGGTAATCTTTTCCAGAGGAGATTCCCAGCGATGAGGATGAGACGAGAGAGAAAGCACCGGCTCTGCAATCATCGAGTGGAAACGGTAACGGGGATGATGAGGACGATGATGATGATGATGATGAATATTGGGATGATGACGGTCTGGAAGGGACTCCGTTAGAAGAGTACAGCACGCCGTTGGATTGTGACAATGGAGAGGATGCTTACCAGTTCTTCACAGCGTCTCTGCTACGTAAGCACAGTAGTGTTATTCCCTTGTTTAGAAAAGTATATTGCAAATGTTAACTTGTTCGCGCCAGCCATTGGGAAATCTCTTTGGTCTAAGTTAGTGACATTGTGTAGACATAAAGTGTAGCCCCGCCTTTCACCCTGTTACAGTGAAAAGCCAGTTGGTTTAAGTCAGGGGTGCTTATTACGTCGATCGCGGAGGTGCTACCTGTCGATCGCGGCGTGAAATTGAAACAATATCAGCCGATCATCCATCCCGTCACAGTTCAGTAAAGTTAGCTGCAGATTCCCGGATTCGGTTTTCTCTGCTCAATAGCTCGAGACCAGAATGTTCTGAGTAAACAAATAATACCTATTTTTAATCTGTGTTATGTAGCGGACAAACTACAAAACGCTTTTATCAAAACAAGTTTCCCTCTGCATTCGCAGAAACACATTATCGTCTATGCGCAACCCGCTGACATGGAATCGCTTAGGGACCGTCTGCAAATTACCAGATCCAAAATATGTTTTACCCAGAATATGCTTCATAACTTCATTCTAAATTGATCTATTACAACCAAAATCAAGCGACACGCCACTCCTCACCTGCATATTGTACTGCACGACTCAGATTAAAAAAAAATTGAAAAATTTATTAGAGCATCATTTTTATTCTTGACTATTTGGATCAAAGCTCAATTGCTTCCATAAAAATCACTCTATTACCATCAATTCATGTCACACACAACTGTTCTAATGATTCAATTCAGTACAAGTCATCAAATTAAACTTACAAAAAATGTAAATAATTAATTATTATGTGTGTTTTGTCAATTCTCAATAAAGTTGAGAAAATAATTGTTTGTTGATTGATGTTTTACATTTTTGTAGCGGGTCGATCACTTTGACTTGGTCATTTTAAAAGTAGCTCGCAAGCTGAAAGAGTGTGAGCATCCCTGAATTAAGTAATGAATGAATCATTTTCTGGGTGTTCAATTAATTCTAAAATTTTAAATGAAAAGTTGAATGGAGCTAAGGTTGCGAACGCTTCCCTAAACCTGCTTATTGTTGGTCTATGAGCGTCACTCAAGATGACCGTAACTATTCACAATGTTACATCTTGATATAACCCAAAAAAACTCATAATAAAAAGAAATTCAGCCCTTCAGTTTTCATCTCAAGGACAGCAATTCTAGCAAAAAAAACTTGATATCTGCAGATTGTCAACATACTCAAGCTGAAAGTGTAATGTGCCCCTGTAGGAGTCCAGAGTTCAGACGCAGGATGGTACCAGGCACTCACGTGCCCTCTGAATGAGGAGCAGAGGAAGCAGTTACAGGAGATCTACAACATCGCCCAGCAAAGGAGGAGCACGGGGGTCAAGGGACTTTGGTGAGGACACCTCAAACACTACTATTATCAAATATTAATATTTATCCCGACTTCAAGCAATTTGATCGATTTATGAATGTCATTACACATAAAAAAGATGGCTCTTTTATTCACAAAAAGTTTTTCTTTAATTAGTACCACCCTGTGGGGAGGGGTCCCTCGTGATCACCTGCAACAAGGTTATTAGGCAGGATATCGCCACCATTTTTTTTTCTGTCAAAAAGTCTATAACATCTGCCTGGTCAAATATTGTAGTGGCAAGGAAGCAATTTCAAGCAATCATTCTGTATCCTAATTTCAACGCTTAATTGTTTTATCTTCTTAGTCTCTTTTGATGTACATAAAGGATTAAGCTGTTTCTTCTCATGTCCTGTTTGAAAACTATTTGGTGTGTCATTTTTATTTATTTGCTTTGTGGTGTATTCATTTTTATTTGTTGTGATAATAATAATAATGATTTTTATTATGGCTAGAGTACAGAAGGTGTGTTGAACCCTATTGCAATTGCTCAGAGCATTATTGTTTTGTGGGTTTCGTGCATTTTTGAGGGTCCAAAATGTGCTTTGAAAAAGTCAAGAATTTCCCACACCAGGCAGAACTGGTGGAAATTTACGTCTGATTGTCGTTTGAAAACAGGATATGGCGAAATGGCTCTTCATAGCGCCACCTAATGCATTTATATGCGTTTATAGTGCGTTAACAGTTTTATCGTAGAATGAAATTTGGCATACGTGTCGGGTACCAAGACTTAAATTTAAGTAAAAAGGATTGCGTTTCTAAAATAGTCAGGAAGTCAGCTAATTTGCAAAAGCCTCTAATAATGGTCACTTTTGCTTGTGTCGTAATTTACAAGTTCCTCCTAGAGATTATATCTGTTCATCTCCAAACTCAATCTCTATTATAATAAAGCATATGGGACGTTAAACTTTGAAACTTTTTAACTGCAAATGCATCAATATATCTTTACAAAGGTCCTCTTGCATGTTTGCCAAACATGTCCTGAAGATTTAGGGTAGCGTCGCCTTGTGGTTGAAATATATAATTAATAATTCTTGGAGTTATAATTACATAAACTCAGGAAAATGGTAGTAATTAGCTAGATTAGCGAGACAGAGAGACAGAGATGGGAGAGGGATGTGCTACAGATAAGGGTTATTAAAGATAGAGATGGAAAGGGGCTAACAAGTGAGAAGAGTACAGAGAAGATGGAAGGAGTATTTTGAGGAGTTGATGAATGAGGAGTGCCAATCTTTAAGAACAAGGGTGATGTGCAGAGTTGTAACAACTACAGAGGAATAAAATTGATGAGACACACAATGAAAAACTCTGGGAAAGAGTAGTGGAAGCTAAGGTAAGAAGGGAAGTGGATATTTGTGAACAGCAGTATGGCTTCATGCCCAGGAAGAGCACTACTGATGCAATTTTTGCTCTGAGATTGTTAATGGGGAAGTACAGAGACGGTCAGAATAGGGCTGGGCGATATATCGATATTAAAAATATATCAATATATTTTTAAACGAGATATGAAATTTGACCATATCGCATATATCGATATAGGCTGCGTAGTTCAAACTGCGCTGTGAGCCTTGCTCCAGCAAACTGCTTTAACCCGGAGCTCTCAGCACTACTTCGCGCGCCCCTGGCCACGCCCCTCCTCTTTCAGGCACAGAGAGGGGAGGGGCTGGACTCTGGAGCAGACAATCCGCCGGCACTCTTCAACAAACATGGAGGAAGCAACGACATCTGCTGAGCATGCGGAGAAATTAGTTGGTAAACAAAAAAGTAGCGGCTCAGTAATATGGAGATGGTTCGGATTCAAAGTTTCTGATGAGAAACAAAACCATGTCATATGTAGGGAGTGCCATAAAGAAGTTACAGCCAGGGGTGGAAGCACTACAAATCTTTTTCACCATCTAAAACAGTGGCACAAACTGCAGTATGAAGAGTGTGTGAAACTGCGCGCTGCCGAGGCCCCAGCTGCAAGCCAACCGCAACCCGCAAAAACTCCAGCCCCGACACAAAGCTCCCTTCAAGCTTCATTTTCCCGCGGTGTACCGTTGTTGTGCCATATTTCGACTCCCCGGCAGATTCCGACTCCCTTCTTGCGTGAACGCGCATTCAATCACGTGATTACACAGACTAAGCCAATGAGAGTTCACATAAAATGTTTACTTGTGAAAAAGTTTTAATTTTTATTTTGCTTATATGCCGCGTAGATGTCAAATTTACTTGTAACACATTGTAAAACTATAAATATTGTTTAAAAAGTTTAAAAGAATGCAATCGCCTAAGTTGCTTACAGCATTGAATATTTTAATAATTTATGAATGTACAGCATTATACAAACTTTAGATTTTTATATGTTATTTGCGTATTCAAATATATTTATATTTTATTCCCAAAAACAAGGGAACAGCTGAGTATTGTTTCATCCGGCCAGTTTAAATAAAACTACTTGTGAAATGTCATATTTGGGTTTGACTGTGACTAAACAATTGCTCTCACTTTTTGATAAAAATATCGGGATATATATCGTATATCGATATTCAGCCTAAATATATCGGGATATGACTTTTGGTCCATATCGCCCAGCCCTAGGTCAGAAGGAGCTGCACTGCGTCTTTGTGGATTTAGAAAAAGCAGGGTGCCAAGGGATGAGCTATGGTCCTGTATGAGGATGTCAGGAGTGGCAGAGAAGTACGTTTAGGATATGTATGAGAGGAGTATGACAGCTGTGAGATGTGCTGTAGGTCAGACAGAGGAGTTTAAGGTGGATGAGTGGCTACATCAAGGATTAGATTTGAGTCCCTTCTTATTTGCTATGGTGATGGACAGGTTAAAAGATGAGGTCAGGCAGGAATCTTCGTGGACGATGTTTGCAGATGACACTGTGATCTGTAGTGAGAGCAGGTGGAGGAACACCTGGAAAGTTGGAGGTCAGCTCTAGAAAGAAGAGGAATGAAAGTCAGTCGCAGTAAGACAGAATAAGAGATAAAAACTTTGGGTTTTTGTCTTAATTCCATATCAGTTTAAAAAAAAAAATCTGTTCTTGACTTTTTTTTCCTGGACTATGGCGAGAACACAGATACTAATTTTATTGTATCTGCTAAATTTCTTGTCTACCATAGTAATTTAGGTCGAAAGCCTACTCTTTTGAACTCTTTTAAAACTATATCCAATTCTCACCAAATTCGAATCAGAACATCCTCAGACCTATTTTGGCTTTGGTTAACTGTGTGTGCACTTGGCGGAAGTTTACATTTTGCCATAAACAGGAAGATGTTAATTACTCAGCCATGCAATTTCCAATCTGGTTAAAATTTCCCATTTATCTTAACAGTCCATGTCTAAACATAACTAAATATATAAACTAATTTCTGCTCTTCTATACAGCTATTCAGACTATTTGAAGGACGTGTTTGATATTTGGAACACTTATGTAACGCACTAAGGCCTACAAAAATCAATTGGGAGTTTACAAATCCAACAGGAAGTCTGTTATTTTTTATTTGCTTGTAAAATTAAGTACAATTCCAGACCTTGTACCTTAACAAACTCCTAGAGTTTTATCAATTCATCTCCAAACTCCATCTGTCTTATCTTTAGGCATATGTGAGGTTAAAGTATGAAGTGTTTTGACTTCATTAAAGTATGTGCGCATGGCATCCGTCGAAAGATGATTGCTCCGGGGGTATGAGAACCCATTGATTGCTGTTTGCAGCTTGGATTTTAACATGTATTTCTAGACTTAAGGACACACAAAACAAATTGGATAAAATACAATATATGGCAACAGATTTATAAACTGCTTTGTCGCTAAATCTTGTGTTCTCTATCTACAGAAATATCCTGATGTTTTCTAAGGAGCCTCTTCTAAGGAGATTGAACACTTTGGACTTGGGTCTATAGGAGGCGCAGGGATTAGTCTGGACACTGGTCAGTTTTCTGTCAGAATGTGTGGCATCTTGAACCAAAAGCCCAACCTGAGAATCTACGGGGACACAGAAACATTTCCGGAACTGACCAGAAAGGACTGTGGTCCTTATTGTGTTCTTATTCGTACAAAACTATGGCCGTTTGAGCCGTTGCAACAGGATGTGTGTGTGGAATCGAATGCTGCACCGTATGTTCAGCTTCCCTCGGTCGCGGCGAGACAGGAAGAGCGATGGAGGGTGCTCAGAATGGCATGTGGGTCAGTGCCTTCAGAGTGTGTTTCTGCACGGACTGATGAGAGGTGTCAGATGAACTGTGTTTCTAGCTGTCGTATCTTTCACAGTCTGTTTTGTAGCAGTAGTTTTCAGAATTAACTTAATTCATAAAAGTTAATAACACTTTAATAACATATTTGCTGTGTTTTTGTAAACTGTCATATGAGATTATTTTTAATCTGTTTTACCCGAAAATAAAGGGATGCGTCAAGACAGAAAGTGCCGATGCAGTACTTGTATTTCATTCATTAATCTTCATTAAGTACAAAGGTAGATTTCCTTTCCCAGTTTAATGTGACAAGAATTAATCTATAATTCCAATTAAACATGACCATGAGTCCGGCACCAACTCAGATTGCCCAGATGCTCTTCTCCGGCAATGAGTCATTCTTTTTCATATATATTAGGGGTGTCCCAGACGTTATTATGTTTCCTACATTTGTGAAATGAGTAAAAGAAAGAAAAGTCCTCCTGAATCAAAGCAATATTTGGTGTTCCTACGTTTTACATTCAAACCAGCACATATTCTTCAAAGATGTAGGATTTGTCCGGTGCATGATCAGCCAGTTATATCTTTGAAGTGCTAATTAGCCTCAATGTCACACTTAGATTGAAACCAAGTCATGAACTGAAACATATTTGTAAGAGGGGCTAGGACTGGATGAGGTACTGCCAAACTCTGATTGAGCTCAGAAACAAGACTCTAGGTAGTTATGGTGCATCAACAAGGTCTATTAAAAATAAAGTTTTGGTTTCCTAACTGTTTTTAGTCTGGCTTTAAATGAACTTTACAAGAGTTTTAACAAATAACTTGCAAGGTAATTGAAATAAAAATGTGATAAAATGTGCAATCGTCTTTCAGTTTAATTTTTACAGACAAATCGGTGCCATCAGTGGCATCTAGTGGGGAAAAGAAGAAATGGCCCTAGGAAGTACAAGACCTGTGATATGGTTTGTAATTTTCAAAAGTTCTGCCACAAAACAGCGCAATGGAACAAAAAGTGCTTTTTTTTGTTTTGACCTTGTCTTAGATTCTTGGGGGGATTAATGAATTTTATTTGGTCTCGACACTTTTGATTTTTGTTAAAAACAAAATGAGATGGAAAAAACATATTTACTACTCATAATTGTAGTTTGTGTTGAATTTAAGGTTTGTTTAATTGTGTAATGTAATGAAAAATACTGGGGTTGTACTAAAAATAAAATGAAGCAATGCCGAGTAATAATCGCTCTAAAAGGACCAGACTTCTAAGAGTTAAAATACAAATCATGATGCTGAAATTATTCCAAATGTTGCCTTTGAAAAGTTGCTTTAAAACTTTGTTGCTGTATTTATTTTACTGTTGTTGTTTTTTTTAGCCAGAGCTAAATAAAACTGTGACCATTATCACTTCTATTCACTGATCTTAAAACCCCAAAGCTGTCTGGAGTCTGGAAGCTCTGGTCACGGTCAAAGCCCTGCAATCATTGTGTAAAATATCCCACAGCTTTTTATTGATTTCCTGCCAGTGATTTGCATTTATTCCCTTACTCAACTCTGAAATGTCACCTTGGTGGTATCGGTTCCAACCAGTGGGCACTATTCAACTGTAACGTATGAAGCAATTTCTTATACGTGATGTAAGATTATTTCAGATTAGTCATGTTTCTCATCAAAATAATGAATAAATGTTATTTATTGTTGTTTAAACGAAAAGTAATTTTTGTAAGTGCAGCCTGTATGAGCCATTCCAACGAATGGGTGTCATTTCTGTGCCAGGGACTTGTATGTATAAATAAAAAAAATAAATAAATTTTATTTCTGAGCAAAATACACTATTCATATTGCAAATTTAAGCTATTACGTTTAAAATAGTTATAAAAGCCACAAAAAAAGCATTTATCGCTAGTCATAGATCCCAGTCTGTGATGCTAGATTTCACCATAAAATATAATGATCAAGATCTTTTAAAAAAGAACCTTTGTTTTGCATTGATATGTAAATCCATGTGTTTGTTTCACATACATTTATCTACACAAATATCTATACATTCTTAGATAAAAAGAAAACATTTTAGTCATGTCCCCAGCTTTTTTTTTTACTCATTTCTGTAACCCTACCCCATCTCCCTCCAAGTCGCTTTTTCAGCAGGATGTTGCATCACTTGAATCTTAAGAAGGCAAAGGGAATTCTCTCAATTTCTTATAGACATATTTGATGATTTTGTGACATCTTAGAGCGTCATTTAAAAAATGCTATCCTCAAATTTGGTGAAATGGCTTGTATACAAACAAAATATTACAATAAGATAAGAATAAAATCTGACGTTAATAAAAAAAAAAAAAAACATAAAACTTCCAAAACTGTGCCTGAATCATCCAACTTCGTCTTTTTAAACAGTTGTTAATATTTAAGAATAGCTGGACAATGTTTTGTAGTCCTTTATTTCTTAGCTAAATTTGCCATGTCAAGAAGAATCTGGCGTTTTACCGGATTTCGATAGGTTTATTTAAAGTTTACATCACAAATACGACAAATATACATTTTTACCAATGTTATAATCAATCGGTTTTAAGGTTTAAACATAGAATATATGTTTGATTTGTAGTTCTGATGCAATATTTAATTAGTGTTTTTAGACTACATTTGTTCAGTTAGTGAGGACACCAAAATCCATTCTTTTTCATTCCAAATCTCTCAGTGCAGATGCGCTCCTCTTGCTCATTGTCACTCGCGTCTGCGCATGCGCAAGTAGGCGGGTTGCTCGCGTAGAATTGTGCACCTAGTCCAGCAGTCTCCCACTATCAAGCATTCAGAGCCGATACGGTCCCCGTGCGACACGCAGCCAATGGAGCGGGACGCGTCTTCTTTATTGCACCTCGGCTACCAACATGCGAGACGGGGGCCGACATGACGGCGAACAGCCGCGGGACCAAAGCCGCTCCGCCCGCCGTGCGGCAGCGGCGGCTCTTCGTGTTACCGTGGCCGGCTGGAGCTCGAGCCCGTGTGCTCCGACACTGCGCGCTGCTCGCGGTGTGCGCTCTCTGCTACAGCAACTCTCTCTGGGGGGAGTTCGTTCATGATGATATCTGGGCTATCACCAACAATCCCGATGTCAGACCGGGCTCGAGCCTGCTGGGCATCTTCAGCAATGACTTCTGGGGCAAACGAATGGCAGATAACACCAGCCACAAGTCCTACCGTCCCCTCTGCGTCCTCACTTTCAAGTAAGTCTTTCCCGCGTATCTCAGAGTAAGCTTTGTTGTCTATTTAATCACAAACCCTGCGGTTGTTTAATTGAAGACAGTTTGAGCACTTCATAGAGTGTTTAGAATTATTGTAACTTTCACGGGGACGCAGCATTGCTAGTCACGTGACGTGAGCTCTTTAATTAAGTTGAAAGGCGAGCTCCTGTTTGTTGACAAAAACAGGACATGAGATATCAAAGCTCATGTTTTCCACCGAGCAAGGCCGAGTTTTCTGTATTTCAAAACTTGTGTTTAAGCTGCTTTGTTTTGAAGCAGCCTTTTTTTTTTTTTGCTAAACACGTGTTGCGCAGTACATGTACAATTCCTTCCAAATCGCTCCAGTCATGGGGGGGGGGGGTGTTGTTAAAAGTCAAAATGAAAGTCTGAGACACAGTTCTGGTTGAGATAAGCTCCCGTGTTTTGACTCCAGATCCAGAGCGCTTTGTGTTATGACGTCACGGTCCATATGGCGCGCGCATCTGACAGCTCCATAACCTTCACACGACGATAACAAATCTCGAGAGGATGGCGGGCGGCCGTTTTGTATTTATAACAGGGCAATTATCTGCTCTCTCTACGCTTAGCGTTCATTTATTTTTGGAGCATTCAGACTCCTTCTCCTCCCTCTTCCTCTCTGCTGCTGTATGTATCGCTGAACACGAGTCATGCTCTCCTAACAGGAGCTGGAGATGGTGTCCCTGCATAGCATGTTGTTTTAGCACCTGAATACCTTTAAATGTTCTATTACACAAAATTCCAGTACTGTACCACTTTGAATCCTGGTACAGGCAGCCTCCAGTTCAATTTTCTCTGATTGGTATTGGCTTAATTAAGTCATTTCTTTAGTGGCTCGTTAGTCTACCGTTTTAGTGTAGTTATTAAATCTTCTGGAGTTGAATTAAGTGGGGCTGATGAAAAAACGGTCGAGACTAAAGCCCCAGATGCCCAGGTGGTCAAGGTGCGTTTGTATCCGGCAAAGGTGTGGACTCGAGTCATTAATTTGGTGGCTTGAGACTCTACTTGGACTGGAACCCCAATGACTCGTGACTTGACCCCTTTGACTCTGAAAGACATAAATTGTAAAAATTGTACGGACCCCGCCCACTACCATTGGGCTAATACGAAGCTTCTTCCGATCTAGAGAGAAGGCTACCATTAACGGCTTCTTGATGAGGATGGAACGATCCTTTTACAAGCAGTCTGTTGTGTAAAACTTATTTTGTTACTATAAACACAAATTTGAGAACAACTTCTCAGAAGAATTTGATCATCAGTAGCATAAATTGTCTTACTCAAGATGTGATGACAGCGGTAAGTCTGCTATGTCCAGCGTAGCTGTCAATCACAAGGTCCCACCTAGATTTTTAGGGGGAAATTGAACCACCCGAAAATAAACTTGAACCAAGAGAAAAACTACTGAAGTTTGTTGATTGTTAAGATAACTTTCGAGTCATGCAGTGTGAAATCCTCTCGTGCAGAGTAAATGCTGCTCCAGTGTGAACCCGATTTAAAAGAATCACATTTCCCAGTTGGACCGATGTGGACAACATAACAAAAGTAAAAAAATGTCATGACTCCTTTTGTTGGGATAATGTAACAGCCAAAAATGTTGTCATGGCGTCGATAACTTTTCAACATGTTGTGGGAAGTTGAAGTCGTCGTCTGTAAGCTGTCCACTCTCAAATATGTGCCAGAAACTGCATGTCTAATGATCCCAGGTCAGTGACTACAGTAGAGGGTGGGACTGTTGGAGCGACCGTGTCAGTGGGTGTCAACTTGCAATTTAGTGACATAGGAATGTCCCAGAAATCTGATCCTGGTTTAGAAGTAGATGTAAAAACTTTATTCATTTAATATATTATACATCAGACATTTGAAACGATATAAAGAAAAGAAAATATATTTTGGAGAGGAGTAAGGCTGTAACAATATATTGTGGCACAATATATCGTAATACAAAGCTGTCACAATACATATTGTGGAACTACAGGGAAATATCGTCTAGAAGCTGAAGTGAATTTGCTTCTTGGAGTGATTGTGATTCTAGTAACTTCTGCAACTTCTTTACCTCCTCTTCTTGTTTCATGTAATATTTATGAGGAGACAAATATCCTTTACTCATTTTTAAATTAGAAAGATTCAAAAACGATCTCTCTCTATCAATTATACTAAAAAACATAACTTAATGCAAACATTAACACTGCCCTCTAGTGGTGGATGGAAAGCAGTTTAAATTCCAGGGTTTCAATAGTTGGTCAAAATAGTTTTGTAAAATATTGTGACACATAGTGTATCGTAGACATAATATTGAGGTATGTATCGTATCGTGAGCAGAGTGTACCGTTACACCCCTAGAGAGGAGTGAACTTTTGTTTCCTGCTAGTAGAAGTGGTCACACCGGTCTCCCATTCAAACCGTTTTTGTGAATTGACTGGATCAGAATCTATTCTGTGTTTGGCCACTAGTATCCTTACTAATATTTTATTTAGTCTCACAGGCAGCTCAAGGTGATCATGATCCTCATTAATGTTGCATATCTTTATGCTAATTGTTCCTTTTCTTCATCTCAGAGTGGCTCAATCGCTTTTCTCTATGAGCTCCTTCAAAAAAATAAAAATAAAAACTCAAGGACAAGAAAAACTTTTTTTTTTTCAAAGCAACACATTGAAACAGCACGTTTCCTAAACCACTTTCACTAACGTAAACAAGGACTTGTCTGAAAACACAAATCAAATCCACAAAGAGGGAGAGTTCTACAGAAAATTGTTCATGTATCGTGTTTACAACGCAGTCTCTGTTTCTTACCCAGGTTGAACATCGTGCTGGGCGGCATGAATCCTTTCTCCTTCCACCTGGTGAACGTGTTCCTTCACTGCCTGGTGACGGTGCTGCTGATGCACACCTGTGAACGATGTGTGTTTGAAGATGACAACGTGTCGTTCCTCACCGCACTGCTGTTCTCAGTGCACCCCATCCACACGGAGGCTGTGAGTAGTTCCATATCTCAAATGTTTAGAACTGAGCTGCTCATAAAAATGGGACACAAAGTTTTTCCAATGGGTGCCTTCTTGTATACCATGTTTGTTTACTCTAGATTATAATACATTCAGCACTGTTATGGTACCAGGTCTACCAGATTTTTTCTGTTTGGTAACCCATGCGTGAAGAAGCAGAAATACAGTTTTGATCTGTGCTCTACTATCACTAGCGCTGCTCCCTATATGGAGGGTACACAGACTGTATAGGGCGCCAACTGCCAGAGGGGGTACGATTATCCCATTCCCTCACTAGAAAAAAAAAGTTATGTAATAATAAATTACTTGTTATATGCACATATCTGCGTGTTTATTATAATAAATGTAAAGTATAAATATTCTAGAGTTCTATAAATACGAGCTGAGTCTCATTGACACTTCCTGGTCCACCTTAAAAAGACGTGATGTTTCTGGCATAATCTTACTCTCGTGTTCAGGTTATTAAAGGAGATCTGCATGGTTTGTGATTCACGCACGGTTATTCTTTAATATTCATGTTTCTCTGGGTGGTTTCTTATTCACGGCAGGTTCGCCGTTTGAAAAAAAACGTGCGAACAGTGTGTGTACTGTTATGAAGGCTGATATTTTTCTCTCAAAGCGTTTATTAAAACCGTTTTAATATAAACGTCATTTTATATTACACATGAATGACTCAGTCTGTTCATATCTGTTAAGAAACATTAAATATTTAATAATGGTTTCAATTCAGGAATCTATTAACCCCTGGGTATGACCAGCTAATTGCATTTTGAGGTTCCATGTCTCTTATGGATATTCAAAAACTCTTTACAGTAATAAAGTGTATATTATCGACTGCCAGAATACATAATTGAAGTTTCATTTCTCATTTTCTTTAATTTAGTAATTTAGTATTTAGAATACAGAATGTAAGAATATTTTACAGTAGCATTTGAGTTGTTTCATGCTGAATAAAAAAAAAACATTTTGTGAAATTGTGTATAGAACATTTCAGCTTGGGGCACCCATTTGGCCAGCAGCGGCCCTATCTACTACTCTGGTTCTTGTTGTCGTCATCAGCTGGTTCAGTCAGGTGTTGTCCCTGATGGTTGAATGTTTTTTTTTTTTTTTTTTAAATCACACCTGTCAAGTTTTTTTATTTTATTGCAAGCCATCCCACAAACCCAATAGAGGTGCAGTATCCCTTAAATATTAGGAACGGTTTACAAGAAATCTAAAATAACAACCTGTTACAAACTTACAAACTACAATAAGGTTCTCAGAATCTGATATGCCCAGGCGGCAAATGTTTTCATCCACTTCAAGCCACTTCATCCGCATTGCCCTGTGTAGATGGTCTTAGGCGTGAAATGAAGCCATACTAAGCGCTACTAAGGTAGCTTATCATTGCCAAATCGCTGGTTTTCACTTTGCAACTTTTAACCTGAGATGGTTTTCATGCTGACGGACATCATTCCTTCAATCATAAAAGCGACACTAAAATTGCAGTTACAAGTCTTACAGAACGCACAACTGTGCCCAATCACGATCCTCTCTAGGAAAGTAAAATCCAAATCCCATTTTTGAGATATTTACATGAAGCCTCTTTCCCGTTACATCTACATCCTAGTGATTTTCTTCTGAGTTTGTTCACGTTGTTGCAATTATCCTCATGAAAACTGCTGCCCAGACTTCAAAAGGTTCCAGTTCTCCCAATTCTAGTTTGGAGACACACAGGAATGCTTTTTAAAATTGATTAGAATATGGATTTTTTTTTTTTTTTAAATACATAAAGTGAATTTAAAAAATAAATAGATAGAATAACAGTACAATAAATCCAATACATCAGAAAACATAATATAAATAAATAAAATGGAATAAAACAAATAAATGAAGAGGAAAAAAAATAATAATATATATAAAAAAAAAATTGAAAAATAAAACAAAATGAAAAACAAATAAAAAAAATAATAATAATTAAAAAAAAATAAGAGAGGGTGCTTTACAAGATCTTCGTTGCTCTGAAATATAGAATATGGATAATTTACGAGAAAATATTATTTAAGGATGGCATCTGGAAAGAGGAGAAAATACAGTAGTTTCCAGACCAAAGACTTGACAGGTATTTCGTATGCATTTAAGCCCTGGTAAAAAGTTAAATACAGTCTATTAAACGTCTTTCGGGAGGAGTCTATCTGAACCCACACCTACCTCAATTATTCCATCAACCGTCTTCCGTGTAAGCTGTTCCTTCCTCTTTTTCCCTGACTCAGTCCGAATCAGCTTCATCGCTCCCGCCTACCTCCCCTTCACCTCTCATGGGGGTCTACTCGTACGCATCCGAGCAAGACAGCAAGCCTTTACGTTCGTACCCCCCACACGCTTACGAACTTAAAGCAGGTCCAGACATTCGAACTTCTGAAATGGTTATTGTGTTTACAAGTGGTACATGAACACTTCTGGCCTCTATTTAAACCATCTTCTTGCAGTGGTAGTTCCATCTGTTACTAGAGCTTTAATACGTGTCTGAATGAATTATTAGTAGATGGTGGTCTTTCAGGAGTAACTGTTCGGTCAGAGATTCTTTCTGAATGTGTTCTTTCATCTTGAAGATGACCATCCATCTTTAGCATCGTCTTCTTGATCTATGTTTGTATCTAGGTGCATTTTAAAATCCTAGCTCTATAGAAACTATTTTATAACCAAGCATTAAGCCAAATAATTTCTGAATCATTACGGAATCAAATGCTTTATCAAACGCTATATCAAAGCATCATATTTATATTGAAAGTTGAGTGGAAAGAAAGAGGGTTTTACGGAAAAGGGAGAACCCCAGACGAATCGACATCTGTAACACACAGATGTGTCCTGCTGTTTACAAATGTCACATTCCTTGCCTCAGGACAAGCCAGAGGCGTTTTTCCTGGGCTGTGGAGAAAAATAACTGAACTGTTGGTCAATGCTTGTGTTTTCCATTTGGAAATTATCCTAGAGTTTGGAAGAAGAAAGAACAGGCACAAAAACCCATGCTTGCTCAGTGCGAGTTAAGGTCTTCGTTGGGTATTATTTACAAAAACATTTTTAGGTTTGCAAGCCTTGTACATAGAACATTTTAACTCGTTACCAGTGGTGGTGAGTAAAGAATAGGGGTGTAATGGTTCACGGTATGTATTGAACCGTTTCGGTACGGCCTGTTCGGTTCGGTACACTTGCGTACCGTTTCGGTATTCTGTATTTTTATTAAATAATAGAAATCTAATATTAGCGCGATATTAAGCGCAGCGGAACAATGTTCCTAGGCGAGTTTCCGCACGGACGCTATTGAGTGACGAGCACGAGCGCGAGTAGGAAAATGGAATCATATCAAAAGCGAAAGAGAAGCCAGAGCTTGAAGACCCTCTCACCTCACTACGGTCTCCTGTTTGGGAACACTTTGGCTTCTCTGTTAAAATACATAACGGGGATAGACGAGTGGATAAATTTAAAGTTGTATGCCGACATTGTTCCACGGAGATCGGGCAGGCAACACATCTAACATTTTCTACTGCTGGAGATATGTCACTGCAACCAGATCTATGCTCTCTTCAGAAAATGTGGATAGGTAATCTATCCTAACTAGTTGCAGTATTTCATTTTTTATTTAAAAAAAATGTGTTTTTCTTAATAAAGAGTGCAATTTATTTAAAATATCACCCAAATGTGTCACTTTTATTTATTTTATGCAAGAATTCTACTGTGTATTGGCAGCTTTTCAAAATAAAGATTTTGTAAGTTCTTATTGTTTTGTACCGAACCGAATGAACCGAACCGAACTCTCCAAGACACTGTACCGAACCGAGTAACGATTTTAGCGTACCGTTACACCCCTAATAAAGAAGTAAATATAATTCGTTACTGGTCTTAAGTAGCTTATTCAAGTATCTGCACTGTACTCAAGCATTTTGATTGGGGGAGACTTTTTACTTGAACTTCACTACATTTCAAAGTGAAATATCTAACTTTTGCTCAACTACATTTGGCGAAACCGATCATTCCTTTTTATTTATGGCTAGATAAGAAACTTAATAGGTCATGAATGCAGGAGCCACCAACCAGGGTATGGCACCCGTTTTGAAATTTTTGGGTTTTCACTTTGTGGCATCTACTTAGCGTGACTGCAGTTCAGTGTCAGTTCAACAGCAGCGGTTTATGAAGGAGCCTGTGCCCCAATCATAAATGATGGAAGAAACTCCCAGAACTAGTTTCTTTTACGGTAATCTGATATAACCAGGTTATATTCACTCACAGAGACCTTAATGCAGATTACAGTAAACAAAATTGTGAACCTGTGTTTAATAATTTAGACATTGAAAAGTAGTTTTTTTTAGTTACACTTGAACTTGCAACTATGTTAAAAATAAACCTTAAATTGAAAAGGCCTGCTCTGAAATTGTAGTACAGTGGTACCCCGAGATACGAATGCTTCGAGTTACGAAATATTCAAGATACGAAAAGGTCTTGCACGTTTTTGCTTCGAGATGCGAAGAAAAATTCGAGATACGAACAACTACAAGCTGTTCTGCTCTATTATCGGCTAGTTTAGTCTGACCTCGCGTTGCGCTTCCGGGTCCTGGCGCTCCTATCTCCCAGTGCAAAAAGGGTCTGATATGCTTCAAATCATTTTAAATCAGTTTTTAATCAAGCAAAAATGTGCAATACCAAATGTTAGAGTCAAGGTGTCGTAAAAGAAATAACGTTTATAACGCGGGGAGTGCTGTTCTGTAGCGGAAGTTCTCAGAAGCGTCTCTCCATCTGTTTACGCTTGTGCTTGAAACCGTGCTTGTGTTAGTAATTTGTGAAATATCTAGAGGAAGCTAACTTTCATACGTACCGCTATAATGTTTTCTGCCATCCGCTCCACCTCCTCCGACACGTCGCTTCACTCGCAAGATAAGGTTCCACATTTGTGTACATATTACATATTTATTCTGTTTTATTATCATTTATTACATTAACAATGTGTAGATTTAAGGACTGAAGAAACGTTACTTGATTTTTCTCTGGTTTTCCATTTTTTTCATCTACTTATACTGTTGTTTCTGAGAGCCGTTGCACAGATTAGGCGTTTTACATGGAAAACTTACCTTGAGTTACGAAATATTCGAGATACGAACGTGACCCTGGAACGGATAAATTTCGTATCTCGGGGTACCACTGTGTTGGGTTCACCTGCCACAACCGATCTTTTAGCTCTGAGTTCTTTTATCATACACACCTCTATGTTGAGACACATATCAGTTCTGAATCCATTTTAGAGTGATGTTTGCCTATCTACGGAACCACAAAAGGACCAAACCCGTTTGAATTGTTTCCAGGAAGAGCAAAAAAAAAAAAAAAAAACGCCAAAATGTTTAAACTGTTAAAAGGCAGTTTGTTTGTAAAAGACACAACATGAGCTCAATTTTATTTTTGATCTGACAATAATTGTTTCAGACAAAGATTTTGGACTTCAGTGTGCAAAGACCCTTTAGTGATGGTAGAAGCTTCTGTGTTATCTGATGGGGTTGGTCCACTAGGTTTTCTGAAGTTAACTATGAGGAGATATTGAAGCACTATATTGAAGCTTTTTGGAGATGCTCATTTCATTTTCCACCAGATCTTGGCACCTACCACACTGCCAATGCTGTTCCTGTGCTTGATTGGCCAGAGAACTTGCCCAACTTGAGCCTTGTAGAATTTCCAGTGTATAGTGAACAGGAAGACCCAAAAATGCTGCTGTCTAAGCAACCTGTGCTTCTATAACAGGAAGTGGAGTGCTATTAATGCCTTCATGCCACACCACATTGAGGCAGTCTTATGTAAAACCAGATACAGAGTACTTGGACTTTAACACTATTTTTAGAAACTTGACATTTATGTAGAAATCAAATTATATTTCTGAGAAATATTGTAATGAATCTGTTGAATGTATGGGTTTTTCTATCTGAAATAAGTTACAAAAATGTGTTATTAGTTCATTGTTTCACACGCACCTATTTATGACAGACCCTTGTATTGTTTGAGATTGAGCATGCTTAGATTAATTTATTTTAACATGGAGTTAAGGTTAATGTCTGAATTTTATTTTCCGTCTGTAGAGTGTTCACTGGCCCGGAGATTTAAGGTCCGCTATGTGTAAACACCATACATTACCAGCAGCTCTGCTTCCTACCAACCACACACAGAAATACTCTCTCCTCGGAGAAACCAGAAACATTGTTTATCTCTACTTAAATGTCAGAGGGAAAAAGGTGAACCCAATTTTCTTTATTCCTACGCTGTAAATTGAATTTTTGAACATTTTCATGAGTTCATTTCATTAATTATTGGTGGTCTTAATAAGAACATTTCAGTTAGATGTTTGACAAACATTGTGAAGTAAAGTTTGTATGATTTATGGAAAATAATTATACAAATTTACACGCCACAAAAGAAAAATTAACTCTTGTAGCCTTTAAACACGTTCCGTAGCTTCCAATTAGAGTCTGGATTCTGGCTGAAGGTATTTTGGCTCATTCTTTTAAACAAAGCATCTCCAGTTCAGTCAGGTTTGTGGTTTTCCGAGCATGACTTTAAATAAATTTTCAATGAGATGGCTATTCTAGAATTTGTGGTTGTTCCTCAGCCTTAGTAGACTTTAAGCAGTCATTGATTCCTGGAGGTTGTTCTTCAGAGTCTGCTGATATTGAATGGAATCCAGGTGACCCTCAACTTTAACAAGATTTCCAGTCCTCGCACGTGCCACACTGCCCACAGCATGATGGAACCACCACCAAAGTTTACTATAGGCAGCAAGTGTTTTTCCTGGAATGCTGTGTTTCCCCATCATGCATAACGCCCTTTGTTTTCCCCAAATACAGTGGTACCCTGAGATACGAAATTTATCCGTTCCAGGGTGGCTTTCGTATCTTGAACATTTCGTATCTTAAAGCAAGTTTTACATGTAAAACGCCGAATTCCGTGCAATGGCTCTCAGAAACAACAGTTTAAGTAGATGAAAAAAATGGCGAAAAATCAAGTAATGTTTCTTCAATCCTTAAATCAACCACTTTCTGCAAGGACCCGGAAGCGCAGAGCAACAGCGTCAGACTTAACAATAGAGCAGAACTGTTGGTGTTTTTTTGTATCTCAAATTTTTTTTTTTTTCTTGAAGCAAAAAATTTCCAGCGAGACCTTTTGTATCTCGCACATTTCGTAACTCAAAGCATTCTCTACATAACTCTATTTTATTTACATTAGTGCCCAGCACCTTATTTCAGACTAAAGCTGGCTTATCCAACTGTGTTTTATCATAACTCAGACGACACTGTTTGTGGTTTGCACAGAGAAATGGCTTTTTACTCATCCATCCATTACTCATCTCCTTGTATAAAGTGTGCTGAATAGTTGAACGATATGATGCCATCTGCAGGTCTGTGGGTTGAACGTGACTGTTTTCGCCATCCTGTGCCTCCTGTGTATCTTAGATTTTACTTGGTCGGTCACTTCAGGCTTTAACTAGAACTGTGCTTCTTGTTTTTAAATTCCTCCCAGTCGGCTACCACGTTGCCACTCTTCAGAGAAACACTTACAATTGGCCTCCTTTAAATACTTTCTCATGAGTGGATTCAGCCGTGTATGGAGGTCAGGGGTCTCTAAGGTTACCAAACCAATTTTGAGTTCTTATAATTATTGCTAAAGGTTTTAAATTCAGGGGAGCCTAAATTTGTGCCCATGCCTAATTTTGAGCCACAGCCTCTCACTTTTGAAAGCCAGGAGATTCCGTTAAAGCTGTGTAGGTCTGTACAGGAAGTAAGCCTGGAACTTCTGACTACACATTTCACACAATAGCTTCACTTATGTAACACACTAAATGAAGGGTAACAGTGGAAATCATAGTATGAGGCACGTGCACCCATGAATTTTCCTCAGCTTGTTCAAGATCAGACAGGAACTTCCTTGTATCCATCGTTCGAATGAGATTAGGAGCATGTCGTACACCTTCTGTATTTGCTATAGACAGCTTTACATTTGCTGCAGAGGGTTGGTTGTACAGCAGTCTGGTGGTGTTTTAGAGTCTTGTGTGTCGGCCGGACTTGAGCAGTGGCAGCTGTTCTTTTGTAATTCCTCTGGAATTAGGTAATTGGCTACAGGGAGTAGCCTTGGGCCTTTCTGAGAAGTGGAACATTTTAGATCCTGCACTTGATATACTGTTACCCAGCAGATGCGTGTGTTTGTGTTAAATCGTCAGTATGTGCAGGGAGGACGCCCCAATGGAAGCCATACCCTTTAAAGGGTTCCTCGCGATGAATGACTCGACCAAATATCACAATCTCTAGAACTTTTACCTAGATTTGCAGTTATTGATTGATCTTCAAGCCTTTATTTCATTTTAGCAGTTTTTTTAGTGGTAGACTATTAATATAGAGTCTGTTGAATTTTTCATAAACTTAGAAAATGCTGTTCTGACAAAGTTACTAAAGTAGTTTACATAGCACCTAGACCAGAATACTGAACAAACGCTGAGGTGCAGCTAGAGCTTTGGGCATTTGTGTGTTTGTATTTAAGGGGATGGCAGACCAGTGAAATACACACTCTCTGTACGTTCGGTCGCGTCTGGAGTTTGTGCTTGTGTTTAATTCAGTGGAATTCTGCCATTGGGGGAAGGGTGTCAGAGAGTCTCCAGATGTGGAGTGTGTCAACTCTGGGATCATTGAAACGTTTGTGCCGCTGGTAAAAACAAGAAAGAGGAAATTGCTGGAAAACAGAATGGAGTGCATTGAGGACACTTGAGGGTGTTTGCATTTTGAGGATGGAATTAGGACTGAGCAGGGAATGTAGATTTCTTTTCGGCTTGATTGTTATTTCTGTCCTTGTATTTGATTCTTCTCTCACTGTACTTTCACACGTCTAGTTCGTTTAAATTGTTCCGGACCAAGAAGAACAACTGATGCGTCATTCACACCACACTGATCGCTCTGACCCGCTCTAGTTGAAAACACAGACATGTGACATCCTACGGGCAACTCATTAGTACGTGTTTCCTCAACGTCTTTTCAATTGGTTAGAATGTACTTGCACATGGAAGTAAACAAGAGGATGGGATGCCAGAAGACAATGTGCTCAAAATGGACAGAGTTCCCTGCTTGACTTTGACCCTTGGCATCTCTTTCGATATAATTTGTGTCGGTCTCTTATGCAAATGATTACAATTTGACTACAATCAAACGCTGATAAATGCAGCTTTGTAAACAAACCCATACTGCAACGTGTATGCGATTATGGTGGCTGTATTTGTTCAAAAAGCATGTTTTTTTTTTAATCATGTTCCCACCAAAAATAAACAACAGTTCTAGAGTTAATCTGGATTAGTTTTTTTTTAATCATTTCTATACACTCTTTGTTTGACTCATTTGTTACATTTTCCCAAACGGGCTTCTCAATTTAAAAAGCATAGAGCCTCAGCTCATATCAGTATCCTTTGAGTTTATATAATCAAGGTAGACGGCAATATAAATTCAGCGCACAATTTATAGACCTCATGCTGGATTTTACTGTGGATGCATCTTTTGTGAACATATAGTCCCTGACATAAGTCTTTTGTAGAAATACCTGCTGTTAATCTGACTTAATTAATTAATCAACCCATATTTATTAATTAACACCCCCCAATGATGTTAAGTAATTTAGTTTTACTGAAAATGTGTTTTATCATTTAATCAAGACAGAAAGGGCAAATTTTGTCAAGACACGTTAATACAAAAATCTGTCACCAAATAGTGGTGCTGTGAGATTCAAATTTAATATCTTATATCACTTCCATGAGCTTGAAGGACTGCATCGATGCGGTTTGGCAAGGATTCGATTTATTCATGAAGTCATCAGGTATAGCAAAGAAAGCAGTCTTGCATGCCTCCCAGAGTTCATCAATATTGTTTTGTTTTGTCTTCCATGCTTCCTATTTCCTCCTACCCCAGACATCCTCAATGATGTTCATGTCTAGTGACTGGGCTGGCTTCTTCATTTTGAGGGACTTTGATGTGGAGATGAAAGTATGCAATGGGGCACCCTCCTACTGCAAAATTCAGACTGTTTAGTTGCAATATAAGAGGTAGCTAGGATTTCTTGGTATTTTGGACTATTTCTGTTGGCTCCCACCTAGCACATCTCTCGAGCTCCAGTAGGTCTCCTGCAATATATGCAGTGACTAGGGGTGTAACGGTACGCTAAAATCGTATTCGGTTCGGTACAAAACAATAAGAACTTACATATTCTTTATTTTGAAAAGATGCCATTCATGATTCCATTTTCCTACTCGCGCTCGTGCTCGTCACTCAATAGTGTCCGTGCGGAAACTCGCCAAGGAACATAGTTCCGCTGCGCTTAATATCGCGCTAATATTAGATTTCTATTATTTAATAAAAATACAGAATACCGAAACGGTACGCAAGTGTACCGAACCGAACAGGCCGCACCGAAATGGTTCAATACATACCGTGAACCATTACACCCCTAGCAGTGACTGTGGTGTAATTCAAATTCTTGTGCAGTTCACCTGACCTGGGCTTGTCATAAACATCTCCAGTCTCTACAAAACTTTTTTTTTAGCTTCTGTATCTGATAGAAGAATAGTTTCAACACATTAAGATTTATACAGATTATAAAATGTATTTTTGTGTGTTCCAGGTATCTGGGATTGTCGGGAGAGCAGATGTCTTAGCAAGTGTGCTGTTCCTCCTTGCCTTTCTCTCCTATATTAGGTAATACAACTTGCTTTCAAAAGAGAATGAATCGAAAGTATTACAGAATGCATTCATGTTTTTTTTCTTTACATTATAAATTTTTATTGAATCAATTACTCATCGTCGTCACTGAATCATGATGCAAAGGGTGATATGATGACAATTTGATGCACTGCTGAGATTACTGTTATGTAATAATACTTTATTCACATTTCTATAACAATAAAAGTGATCATGTGAAGCGTTGGTGGTATAGTGGTGGGCATAGCTGCCTTCCCACTTCCAAGCATTTGACCTGTGTTCGATTCCCGGCCAAAGCGATTTCATACTGCAATGGACTGGCGACCTGTCCAGGGTGCACCCCCGCCTCCTGATGTGTGCTGGAGATAGGCACCAGTGACCCCAAAAGGGAATAAGCGGGTTGGAAAATGAATGAATGAATAAAACGGATCATATTCTACAGAGATAAAAATGCTCATATCTCTTTGTGGTGTTTGTATTTCTAGGAGCGTGTCATCAATAAGAACAACAGACGAGGTTCCTCCGACAGTGTCTGTGCTCTCATTTGCCATCAGTCTGCTCTTGGGCACCTGTGCCATGCTGGTGAAGGAGACGGGTGTCACAGTGTTTGGTGTCTGTGTCCTCTATGATCTCCTGCTGCTCTGCCACAAGCCGCTTGTTTCGTAAGCAAGCACCTCACACTGTAGCTCTTGCTACATTTTAGCTATTGTGGCTTTGGGAGTGATTGAGTTTCTTAAAAAGATTGTTTTTTTTCTCAGCTTCTCAGTAAGGTTTTTATGTGTTCAGCTTGCTTTCATTGTTACAGCACTGGTGGCATGAGCATAACATAATATAACCTAATATGGTGTAAAATTCAAAACACCATAATCTGATTCTTTGCAAAAACATTTTTTTTTTTTTCATTTAATCAATGAAAGTAATCAATGGATTATTTGTCAGTTCAAACTGTGCACCATGCACCCCTCGAGAGTAGTACCACTGTACGGTTGTCATTGTTAGCATATACACAGGCACAGAACTGTGTGGAGCGCATCATTATTTCTACACACTTATGGTGGATTCATTCCATTGTGATGTGATGAAACTTACGCAGAACTCTTCGATGCACTTTGGACTTTATTTATGTTCCTCTCCAGCCCAGGTTGCACACAGAAAACTCTTAATTCTCATTTGAAGAACTTCATGTCATTCCATTTGACTTGCGGCTGGTGGCCATTACTCACTACATTACCCATGATTCCCAAACTACAAGTCCCAATAAGGGCATGGCGAAAACATGATTTTGGGAGGAACAGGGGTAAATAGTGTGTTTTTTGCAAATGCAAACAATATGAGGTGATTCAAAGATGTTATTAGGTGCAGTGCTAGTGTAGAGGGATCAAATATTTATTTTAACTGCCTTAAAATTAGTATAATATGGCACCTTTAAATAATTTTGCAGGTCATTCACTTCACAACACTCAGGTGTACATTCGTCAGACAGCTGAGCCCAGACTCTCTTCTACTTTATTATGAGATTGACTGGTTGATTGCACTTCTTAAAATTAGCTTAGCTCATGAAAACGCTCACATACAGTCTGAGGTTGAGGAGCGACTGTGGAATGTTGAACTTGTATTTCTAATTCAATTTGTTCTGAATGTAGACAGTTTGCAACACGATTAAATAAGCCAGGTTTTTGTACAAGAAATGAAATTCAATCACTTTGTCATTCAAATATGGAGTTGAATAATTGTATAATGTAAATTAACTACACTGCATGCTCAATTCTTCGTAAACATAGAGCAATCTTCCAATTATTGCACACCTCGTGGTGGTAATTGGCATTCGAAAAGAGTCAATCAGCCGAGATAGCGGTCGTTCTCCTCCACTCAACCCAAACTCTCTCTCTCTCTCTCTCTCTCTCTCTCTCACTCACTCACACACAGTGTGAACCTCATTTGCTTCCATTACAGACCCAGCTACTTAAAATGTGCTCAGTGTTCAGCATGTCTTTACGCTGTGAGAATGTGAAGAGCTGAACAAAGGCTCTCATCAGTGAATGTGAAACAGAGAGGGACCCTTGATGGGCCCTTTGGTTCTCATTACTGAAGGACACACACCAGTAAGAACCCAGACTGATCCTTGAGTGCCACCTGCAAACATTACACCCTCAGAAAACACATTCACTCATTCAGCCCCATGCTCGTTCTTTGCAGCTGTGGTGGTGTTATATTAATGTTGGGGTTTTATGACGTTTTGGGAATTTATCCAGCAGCTCTTTTGATCCATTATTAAAATTCACGGCCCTGCAGGAGAATGGCGTCTGGTAATTTAAGTGTTTTTCGAATATGGATTTGTTTTGAAGAATATTCATGACTCATTGATCTTTGACATTGGCTGTCGTTACATAGCCTTGAATATTTGCATCTCTCTCTCCTGGGAACGACAGATCTGTAGCTTTATTTGATTTTCAGAAGTGCCCATAAACCATAGCTTCTGTCTGTGACCCTGCGGAGGACACAGCGCACACACACACACACACACACGCACACACACACACACACACACACACACACACACACACACACACACACGCACACACAGAGTTGTGAGTGTGATGGACAGTTGTGGTGATGCCGGCAGACTTGCTATCCTCCAGTTTAGGTTTCACTGTACGTTTGATTTGTGTGAGTGTGTTTGCAGTGAAGGGGGAGGAGTGTTTCCTGTGTGCTTGGGGTTTATTAAAAGCTTAAGCTGACACTTGGGTTTTTGTCTGCTATAATTCTGCATTATTAGAGAATGAAAGCTGAGCTCATTTTCATAAGTATGATCTGCATTTTTGATTATTGAAAGAACAGTGTACACAATTACTCCCTGGTTACTTGTTTGTAGATGTTGAATACTTTTTTTTATAAAGGAGTACACCCCCTTTAAAAAACATGAATTTAATCAGAAGCTCAATGAACAAAAGAAGAAATTTTCTCAAGGAAGAGGTTTATTGACACCTTTTTAACCCCATAATGTGAAATTAAGGTTAATAATTCACAACATCTTTAGTTTTACTCAAATTGGTTGAAGCGAAAATCTATACACCCCATAACAAATCTAGTATTTTATATGAAAGCAATGATTTTATTATTATTATTTATTTATTTTTTTAATAAATCAATAGAGCTGGATGCTGGATGGAGAGTGATGCTCAACTCATTGCTTCAGATTTGCCCACAGGTCTTTGGGCCCAGATCACGAGACATACTTCAATCATTTTCACCCTGTTCCTCTTCAGAAATGCAGCCGTAGCTTTAGATGTGTGATTTGGATCATTATCGTGTCAAAATGACCAAGTCCCTGGAGTGATGGCAGCATCTTCTCCTTCAGTATATTGTTGAGATTATGATTCCATCACCAGCAGCACTCTTGCAGCCTCACATAATGACACTGCCACCACCATGCTTCACTGTTGGCACCCGGCATTTGTCTTTGAAATCCTCAGCTTACAATTCCATACAGTTTTAAAACAACTAGTTCCAAAAACAGTGATATTTGTCCCGTTACTCCAGAGTATAGGGACCGGCTTCCTTGGTGTACGATACCCATGCGTGCCATTCTTCTGCAGTGTGCGCCTATCTTCAGAATATAACTCTGTGGACGGCCTGGAAGTCTTTGGAAGATGTTTTCACGTCCATCTTTCTTACATTTTTGGATCACTTTTGCTACAGTATTTTGACTGGCATGTAAAGCGTTGCTGATCTTCTTGTAGCCCTCCCCTTTTTGTGTAAAGAAATTGATTTTGTGATATTTTTCTTCCATGGGGAGCCATTGTTGACAGTGTGAAGGGCTTTTCTTTAAGTAATGCCATTTTATAGTCACCTGTCTTCTGGACACATCTTAAATGAATCATTAGACTCACCTGTGGTTGAATGTTTGTTCATTAGAATTTTGCCGGATTAAATGTGCCTTTTCTCCTAAGACTATAATTGGGGTGTGCTGTTCAAGACTCATTTATAATTTTGTTAAAAAAGGGAAATTTTTTATTTGCAAGTTTATCTGGGTCATAGTTACTTTGTCGTAGTTTATGTAAGGCACAGGGCTTTTATTTTGAAGGTCTTATAGACGGAAGTGATTTTTCTTCGCGGTTCTCCGTTCGAAAGCAAGCATGACGCTATTTGTTCAGCTCTAACTATTTCAAGCTGCCCTTCAGAAATCAATGACTTTTTACTCCGATTCAATGTTGCCTACACCAGCAAAGAAATTAAAGGAGCAAGAGCGCTCGTCTTCCTGGCTCTTGAAAAAGAGTTTGGCTTGCTGTTGAATTTATGCTCACGTTGTTCAGCACGACACGCATAAATAGGACAGTACATGGGGTGTACTCATTTTTGGGCTTGAATTAATCCCCTTTCTTGTGGGGATTTTTGGTTATATTTTGTAATAATGTTTATAATAGTAAATGTAGATTCTAAAAGAGAAATTTAATGTTTTCTAAGAAATGTCGTCAGGTTTACTTATTTCTGTTGAGCATTATAAACATTGGCCGCTGTCTGCTGAAGACTGTAACCTGAACCATTTACTTGGTTCCTGTTGAAAAAGGAAACCACTAAATGATTTTGCAGATTTTAGATCGTTGTTTCTCTGACACATGAGTACAAAGACAAGTGTTTCTGGCAGCTGGCACTGGGGAGCTACAGTTCTTTGGCAAAATATACAGTACAGAGCAAGAAAGGCTCCCAACAGCTAAATAATCCGAGTGTAAAGGTAGTGGACTGGCCAATCGTATCTCCAGACTTGAATCCTCAAGTCTGCTTCTCTGGGAAATCCTCAAATGAAAAGTGGAGGGCAGCCAAGTGATGTCATCATGGTGGACTGAAAGAGGATTCCAGTGCAACCTCTACTGAACAAAATATTGAAATAAGAGAGTGAGGGCAATAACACCCCAGTCAACGTTGCTGCTTCTCCATTCATATCTTAAACTTTGTAGCCATTATGACACTAGGGAGTGAAAATTGCTACTTAGGCCACTATTGATGCTATCAGTTCAGACCTTAGAGCCCCTGTTATGATTTTGAAAGGTTCATTTTTTGATTTGGGGAGTTTGATGTACATACGAAGTCAAAAAACATTGTTTCATTGTATGCATTGATTTTTTTTCATTACACACATATTTTGGATGCTACAGAGAACACTACAGCAACTGTTATCAATCTTTTTACTGGTTCTGATTGGGAAGAAGAAACCTTTTCATGAATCCAGCTTTGTACACAAAAGGGTGGTTTTACTATGGATGTCCTGATCCAATCACGTGATCAGAAATTGGGCCTGATCACATGGTCTCAGACTCAATTGGAATCGGATATCACCTCATGGTCAGAACACATGCATGTGTACAGCACATTCCACTTCATAAACGTTATTTCTTTTACGACACCTTTACTCTAAACATTTGTTATAGCGCATTTTTGGTAATCTATACATAATGTTTCGCTCGATTTAAAACTGATTTAAAGTGTTTTAAAGCTTATCAGCCCCTTTTGGCATTGTCTGCAGTGGGAGAATGGAGTGCCAGCACGACATCAGACTTAACAAGTATCGTATCTTTGGTATCAAAATATTTCCTGTGAGACCTTTTGTATCTTGAACATCTCGTAACTCGAAGCATTCGTGTCTCGATGTTCCACTGTATATGTATATGACTTCATCTAGCAACTTTTAGCCACAAGTGTCAGATTGGGACGCGGTATCTGCAGATACTCAAAATTAAAGAAACCCCAACGGGACATCCCTAGTTCATTTAATTTGATCCTAGAGAAACAACTGATGCATTGTTACAATCGTCTGCAGATTTAGTTTCCATTCATACCACACTGATCGCTATTGTGGAACATAATCGAAATACAGCCCTGTGACGACATACGCTCCACTCATTGGTCACATACGTCATCATTTTATATTTCATCATATACTTCATATGTTTTTCCTTTACTGCTTTTTGATTGTTTACTTCCACGTGCAAATTAATTTTAACCAATGCACATTTGGGTGGTCTTACATATGCGCCTCCTCACTGCTACAAGTTTGATCGCAAACAGCACCGCAAGATAAACGCTGCTTTGTGAACAGCCACATACCATTCCATTATCCCATGTGCAAGCGAGTACGGCGACCATATTTGTTCAATACATTTTCATTTGTTTTAGTTCATTTGTTTTGATTATTATATCCATTCGTGCCACGAACTAACATCTCTGGAGTTCGTTTGGAACCCTACCAAGTAGGGCTGGGCGATATGAAGCAAAAAATATATCTCGATATATTTTGCTATATCTCGATATACGATATATCTCGATATCGACAGGATTTAACCCCCCCCCCCTCAAAAAAAAAAAAAAACTACTGCAAAAACAAATATTACAAATTTCAAAGTCGTTTTTTATTGAAGCTCAGAGGTGCTTCTGCAAATTTTCTTTCAGAAATCCTTGTATACATATTGCCTTTTCATTCAAAAATAAAACAACTAAAAAACAGGCAGTGCATAGGAACAAAGTGCTCCTGTAACATTTAGGATATAAACAAAATCCCTGATAACATAAACAATAATTTAACTGTAAAATAATACACATTGCCTTCTTTTCATTCAAAAATAAAACAACTCAACTCAAGCTCATCTTTGCAGGACCTCTGTTGTAAGAATGTAAGTAACCTTTTCCAATTCAGCAGCAAGCCGCGCTCTCTCTGTAGTGTACAGTCGCTGGAGTTCCTGTCTCGAAAAGTAATGCCGACTCGGTAAACTGTATCTGACTGGGATCAAGTGTTTTTAGCATACGTTTAAAGCCACGTTGTTCAACGACGGATATGGGTGCCATGTCCACCGCTATGTGAAATGCCACGGACTCTGTGATGCTACACCACCTTGCGCTCTGTCTTTCATATCCTACACTCCGCGTTATAGAATTGTGGAGATTAGTTGTGCTTTGGTTGGCAGCAACTTTCACGGCATTCACGGCAGTAGACATCTGTCTGTTGTTCGTCTGACGACTTAAAACCAAAGTATTTCCATATAATGGAGCCAGCTGTTCTTTTTTTGCAACAAGTTCTGTAACCTCCGGGCTGGTCGTGGGCGCCGCCATGTTGATTGAGACGACAGGCAAGGGGAGGGGGAACAAAAGCAAGGAGGCGGGGACGAGCGCAGCACAGAGAAGGCACACAAGCAAAGTGGCGAAAATTAAAAATAAGACATTATATCGATATGTACGATATGCCAGAATTCATATCGAGTTTAAAAAATATCTCGATATATTTTAAATATCGAGATATCGCCCACCCCTACTACCAAGACCACCTCCTTGAAACCGGTCTCGGCCCACTTTTTAGTCGCTTTTGATCTTGAGTTTGCTGCCTGCTTTTTCAACTATGCAAATGAACCATACTAGAAGGTAAAGAGAACTCTAGTTCTACAAACAAAGCCCCCTAAGAGCGTGGGTAGTGGGAGTGGCATAGTACATTCATACATCACAATGTACCAGCTTAAAGATTCATTTATTTACACGTTCATTCTCTGCAACAACTGGCACCAGTGTCGATCACAGCTGCTGTTTTTGTGGTGGAGTCGAATTATGAATTGACAAAATCACAAAGTATTTATTCAGGATGCGTGCAGCGGTTTTTTAGATAGCAGATCAAACCCAAAGATGTTGCGTTGGTTGCATACCCTTTGGGCAATCAGTCTTAAATACAGTACTAAGATGGGCTGATCCCAGACATTGACAAATCAAATTAATAGATGAGAAACACACGTTTACAGAAACACGTAGGGTTAGCAGTTTAAATGTTCAAAGGTAATGTCATGACAAATGTCAGGTCGCTCTGTACACAAAAACTGGGAGACTAGGCATTTAAAAACAAGAATAAGAATAGTCAAGCAGGAAAGATACTGAAGCATTAAGGATTTAAAACAGTTAAACTATTTAAACCTAATGATGAAATAATTATCGCAACCACATTTTGAATTAACTAGGAATGATGCGACCCACGTATTCTTTAATCGTGACTTCAAATATAACGTCGTTTCAAAAAGGTAATTAGCTTTTCTATTTTGGGGTTTTAAACAAACATTACAAAATTTATGATACAACTTGCTAGGTTATTCAAATTAAAGCATTTGGAAATGTACGATAGTCTTTCAGTTTCCAGAATCTGTGCCATCTTCAAAGTTTCTCACAAAAAAACACAATGGAACTAAACGTGCTTGGAACAGTGCACAAGGGGCACTTTTATTTATAAGGTTTAAGAGAAGTTTGGCTGTTTTTTTAAACAGTGAACACATTGTTTTGATCTTGTCTTTGCTTTTTGGGGGATATATGAATTCTTATTTTGCCTCAACACTTGATTTTTGTTCTAAAACTGAAGATTTTTGCAGCAAAAATGACAAAATGTGATACTCTGAATTGTATTTTTTGTTCAGGTTTGTTGTGGAAATATTGTGTAATGTAATGAAAAAATATTTATAAAAACTACTTAAAAAGATATCAAGCATTTCCACAATAAAAATGTAACGGTCATTTATTAGAATAAATTATAAAGTCGTTAAAAAGGCCCCAGACTTCTAAGGGTTAATGATGACTTGTTTCAGCGACTCTTGAATTGCTTTCTTATTTAAACCTAAACTGTATGGTCCTCAAATTTCTGTAAATCTCTCAATATAAGCAAGAGTGTGTGCTTTGTTGAACACGCGGCTGTTTTTGAGTCCGTATACAGTTCCCTGGGGTACAATACACTATGTAAAGTGCACGCGCGCGCACACACACACACACACACACACACACACGCGCACACGCACGCAAACACACACACACACACACGCACACACACACACACACACAGTCATTAAGACTAGCTCTCTCCGTCTATTTACTGAGTCAATCAGCAGAAGTGCAATGCATCGCCTGAGCTCCTCTCCTCCCCCTCTTCTTTCTCTCACTTCTTCTGTTCTTTTATTCATCTCTGCACATATTTCCCGCCACAGCTGTCATGGTATAGTGTCACAGCAAATTAACATTCACTGTACATCCTGACATTCTCAAACAACGATGATGCTGAAAGCTGCGTGAGAATGTCTGTATGAGTCTGTTTCCAGCATTTTTGCTTTCTCAAATGGAGAAGTAATTCATGGAAAGCAGCACTAAACAGATTAACAGTCTTGAAAAAGTGATGGGGTGATTGAGCCGATAATGAACGGAGATGAGCTCATCAGGAGACTGAGGTATGGGGAGGATAACAACGGTCACGTCCTCTTATGCTTTGCTTTTAGGAATCTGTCACGTCACGAGTGGAAAGAGCTCTTCAGAAGTTCCTCTCCATTCATCAAACGTGCTTGTGTCGTCTCCTTACATGTAAGTACTGCATTTAACACATTTATTTCCAGAAGCATTCCATCTCCCATAGATACTGTGATTCAGTAGCCCTCAGTGAGTGGGAAAGAAATCGGCTGGCCACTTTTTCATGGGCTGTAGAAACCGATTAAATGAAGAAAGAGCATGAATCCAGACAGTACTATACATCAGTCTAGTAACTATAACTATATGTCAGTCTAATAAAAAAACTGTCATTAATCACAGTTAAAAGACTGAAACTAATAATTAATGTAAACTGAAGACAAACAAACGTGTAACACGCCTGTTTTTTTTATGCACTTTTCACATTGTTTTGACCTTGTCTTTCCGAAATTCAAACACTTTTGATATTTGTTATGAAACGTAAAAAAAATAAACTTTTTTTCATTTTTGCAGTAAAAAAAAAAAGACAAAATGTAACTCTCAGAATTCTATTTTTTTGTAAATTTTTGGGGATTGGGTGAAAATATTGTGTAATGTAATGAAAAATTATTTGTTAGCTGGGGTTGGGCTAAAAATTAATTGATAAAAAAGCACTGCCACAAAAAAACTGTTTTAAAGAAAGAAGCAAATTGTAAAGTAGTAAAAAAAATGCTCAAAAAGGCGTGTTAATTGCGTTGTTTTTTTTTTGATGTGTTAAACGTCAAATTGATCGCATGCTTTACGCACGCCAATACTTCACTATATATAAAGCTTTAGACTGGTGTGAAAAGATAAGTTGTGTTGTGTATCCAAAAATTGTGTATTTGCAAAAATCACTGCTTCGAGTGGTCAAATGCACTCAGATGTGAGTTGCAAACAGCCAGGAATCAATCTTTTAAAACTGAGCCTTTCATTTGAATGTTACAAACCAGAACACTACACCACTTCTTTGACAGACGTGAATTGTGCATTTCTGTCGCGTTTGCTATGGTGTCCTCAGACGGAACTAGAATGACGTATCAGAGAAAGGTTAGGTAAAGTGAAAGGTAAACCATGGGGAGGAAAGCTAAGCCTTACCAAGAGGTTACTAGAATCTGGTGGGAAAGTGGCATTATTCACTGGTCTCTTACCAGTGAATCAAGAGGTGTTTGTATGCATGTGTTTCTTGTTTTCATTCACTCATCTAAAGCCTTATTTATGCTTCTGCGTTGATGTTTTTACGACATCTTCATCAAACTAATATGGGCACCTTATTGTAAAGTTGCTTCCTGGAGCATTTCCTCTGACGCATCGTTCCTATCCAAGTGCCTCCACAACAAACAAAGCACATAACCATCTTTGCCTGTTCCTTTTCAGAGGTAAGGCCAATACACTTCGTGCTTCGTGTGACAACAGACCTTACTCGAAAACCATTGGCACCAATGGGAGCTCACACATCAACCCCGAACGAGTGGTGCCAACGTAAAAGAGTTTTACTCTACCATATCAGATTATTTTTTTGCTAAGGGAACAACCAATGAAAGCTGCCTGTTTTGATGACGTTAGCAGGATGTAAAAGAGCCCCTGGGTGGCGCTCATCCCACATTTTCATAGCGACTTCGTAAAGGAAACTGCTCCCTGTGATCAGCCACCAACAGAATGAACCACTAGATTTTTTTTCTTCTCTGTCTTTGCCTTCTTTCCTGTTTTCCCGTGTGGCTCGGAGTGCATCTGTTGTACCGCAAACGCCATCTTCAGGCAGGGAGTGTCATTTGCATCACTACTTCTTCGATCAAGACGAAGAGCACCCTGCTGAAAGCCATTGGAAGACTCGTGGAATTTGTACCGGGGTGGTGACCAAGGATAAAATGAGCTTCAGATGGAGATGAATTCTAAATCTACAACAGAAAATCAAAACACAAGCAAAGGAACCTTCAAAATAAAAAACCCATTCTGCTAAAAGGTTTTAGGAAGTGTTCTTGCAGAGGGCGTAGATGACGGTCGACTACACTTTAATCTCAATGCAGAAGTATAAATCAGCCTTAAAGGTTGTGTGTGCTTTTAAAGGTTGATGTGTTTGTTTATCTGCTTATTTTTTTCTTGTTCAGGTAGCCATCATCATGACTTTACGCTTATGGCTGATGGGTGGATCCATGCCACTGTTCTCAGAACAAGACAATCCTGCTTCTTTCTCTCCGTTTTTGCTCACCAGGTCAGACTTAATCTCTGTGAAAATCAGCCCAGAGAAATGAAGTGCACTTTAATTCACAGGAGACTGAAAGGCTATTATCCTGAAACAGTTGTGGAACTTTACACAAAGGCAGGAAAACCTTGACATTTCCCCAATGGACGGATTATAGAGGGATGCTTATTTTTAGCTGTGCTTCACTTTATCTTTTGAGATATTTTAATCTTACATAAAAACATTGATAGTATTTGTTGTAGATGTCCTCCCACAAAATCTGTGTGTTGGGTTCCACTTCTGCTTTTCTCTTATGGATGCATTCAAAAACGCTCAACATCATTATAGAGAGTATTATTGACTAGCAGAAATAAAAATGTAAGAATATTTTACTGCAGGAATTTTGAGTTATTCCATCCCGATCTTCCCTTTTTTGGTGGAAAAGTGCATTTTGTGTTGGGCACTCCGACTAAAACTTTGTGTTAGGTTCCACTTCTGCTTTTCTCTTATGGATCCGTTCAAAAACTCTCCACATCATTATAGAGATTAGTCATTGCCGTCCTTCTTTAAATACACTTGTTTTTAGAAAGATGAATGAACCAATGTTATAGATGTGTTTTGTGTTCAGTGTTATTTAAACCCTTCAGAACCCTGACATCTTGTTTTATGACTTCATCATGCCTTATCTTTCTCATCGTTTTAGGTTCCTCACATACTGCTATCTACTCGCCTTCAATGCCTGGCTTCTACTTGCTCCCATAATGCTTTGCTACGACTGGCAGGTAAATGAGATCATCAGAGAGATCCCTCTGTTAAGTGTGAAAGTTTGCTGACCGCGTGATCTCTGATTGATAGGTGGGCAGCATTCCACTCGTCGAATCACTGTGGGATGGACGTAATATTGCTTCGTTAGCTTTGGCTTTGGTCATGCTGGCTCTGACCCTGAAATGTATAACATGCCTAGAGGTGAGCTCTCAAAACCAAATGTCTCCTGCCCCGTACTCTTACTAGAACGAACCATAGACATCACCCATAGATTCCTGAAGAGAAACTTTAATGCTTTTTACTTTTTAATGAGAAATTGCCAAAAATATGGTGAATCAATGAACAAATCAAACCCAAATACTTTTACGTTTACATAATCGAAAAGCATGAAAGAAGATAAAAACTTCCTGTTTACAGTGCTTGAAATTATGAAATGTGTTAAGAATCATATTAATTGTGAATGTTTTTTTACTATGTAAATGTAAAATCTGGTGAGGTCACAGCACAGTAAAGTACCGTATTTTTCGGCTCATAAGACGCACCCAATTTTAAATGAGGAAGATCTAGAAAAAAAAAAGATTCTGAACCAAATACTGTAAAATATTTTATATCAACTGTGTAAAAGTTAACAGCCAAACATGTAACATGAACAGTAAAGTAACAAAAAAAAAAGGCTGTAATGTTTTTCTTTGCCCCCACTCATCACTCTAAAGTCCACCATTCGCTATCACCATCACTGTTCCAGTGCAACATTGTCACTACATTACTAATAATAGCCAGTAACATTGTCACTATATTACTAATAATAGCCAGTAACATTGTCACTACATTACTAATAATAGCTAGTAACATTGTCACTACATTACTAATAATCGCCAGTAACATTGTCACTACATTACTAATAATAGCCAGTAACATTGTCACTACATTACTAATAATAGCCAGTAACCTTGTCACTACATTACTAATAATAGCCAGTAACATTGTCACTACATTACTAATAACAGCCAGTAACATTGTCACTACATTACCAATAATAGCCAGTAACATTGTCACTACATTACTAATAATAGCCAGTAACATTGTCACTACATTACTAATAATAGCTAGTAACATTGTCACTACATTAATAACAATAGCCAGTAACATTGTCACTACATTACTAATAATAGCCAGTAACATTGTCACTACATTACTAATAATAGCCAGTAACATTGTCACTACATTACTAATAACAGCCAGTAACATTGTCACTACATTACTAACAATAGCCAGTAACATTGTCACCACATTACTAATAATAGCCAGTAACATTGTCACTACATTAATAATAATAGCCAGTAACATTGTCACTACATTACTAATAATAGCCAGTAACATTGTCACCACATTACTAATAATAGCCAGTAACATTGTCACCACATTACTAATAGCTAGTAACATTGTCACTACATTACTAATAATAGCCAGTAACATTGTCACTACATTACTAATAATAGCCAGTAACATTGTCACTACATTACTAATAATAGCCAGTAACATTGTTACCACATTACTAATAATAGCCAGTAACATTGTCACTACATTACTAATAATAGCCAGTAACATTGTCACTACATTACTAATAATAGCCAGTAACATTGTCACTACATTACTAATAATAGCTAGTAAGATTGTCACTACATAATAATAATAGCTAGTAACATTGTCACTACATTACTAATAATAGCCAGTAACATTGTCACTACATTACTAATAATAGCTAGTAACATTGTCACTACATTACTAATAATAGCCAGTAACATTGTCACTACATTACTAATAATAGCCAGTAACATTGTCACCACATTACTAATAATAGCTAGTAACATTGTCACTACATTACTAATAATAGCTAGTAACATTGTCACTACATTACTAATAATAGCTAGTAACATTGTCACTACATTACTAATAATAGCCAGTAACATTGTCACTACATTAGTAATAATACAGTGGTTCTCAAACTTTTTAGTCGAGCCCCCCTTTAAACCTTTAAAAGAACCTGGGCACCCTCATATGTAAAATAATAATTATTTAATAATTATTTAATAATTATTTTAATGTAAAACAAATGTAACTACTCCTTAATGTAAGTGGAACGTCCACTGCTAGGTCTATGTACCACATTGTATTTGTATGTATGTTGCCCTTTAAGAGCTGCGCGTGTGCGAGTAGAGGGAGAGACGAGTGTGTGCGAGGAGAGGGAGAGACGAGTGTGTGCGCTGCTCTTCCCCTGGGACCGCTACCCTGTTGTATATTGTTTACTTTTGTTTTGTGACGCTGAAGGAGGCTAAAAATAAAGGTTTGAGTTTGGGATGATGTGCTCGTCTTGAAGCTCCTTCTTTTTCCACTGGCTATCCGGCACAAGCGTCACATCAGGCTCAAGAAACATCGCAGATAAACTATTAGCTGTGCCCATTTCACATCTTGAAATGTATTTTAGCGTGAGAAATCGGGTTTGTAGCGTGAGAGATCACTCAAATGTTAGAGTATTACATTCAATGTGTGAGAAACGGCAGCTGAGCTCTGTAGTTTCGCTCGTGAGTATGGATGCGGAAGCCAAAGGCATTGTGGGAAATGTAGTTTTTTTCCCCCGTTTTCGTTACGACCACACTATGGCAGAGATGGGCGATGACGTCAGCGCGCAGCGCCGGCTGTACAAATATGGCCACGGCTTCAGCCTAGCACCGGAGCTCTTACGCCTCTCATACGGCCGTGACCAGACTTCGCGGCGCTCTGCATTCGCTCGATAAGATGCGCCAACTTTTCCCCCTCAGTTTTGGGGAAGAAAAAGTGTGTCTTATGAGCCGAAAAATACGCTATCTGTGAGCTGGATAACTATACAAGTCAATGTTAAACCGTCATAAAACTACTTTAAATAAACCAGAGAAATTCAGAAGCTAATATAGAGTAGCGAAACCAAATAAATAAACACACCAATCGAACCCAAAGAATCTCAACTACATTTGTTAAAGTGCAAATTAACAAAATCCGGAGGGGCCCTGCTTCTGTAACAAGTTAAAACCCTGAGCATCACAGTTTCCCTTCTTTCCTCAGGGAGGAGAAAGATGATAAGAAGGAACTTTGTGAACTAAAACCCAAGAGAAAGAAAATATAGGACAGAGTGGAAAGTCTGAGTGTGAATCAGTTTGGAATTGAGTTTTGCCTGTGACATTTTGGGACGGACTGTGTGTTGCCATGACAACAGATGGTGACTGGCAAAAGGGATAATTCCATCATCATGTTATCATCATTCACATGACCCAGCTTTTGCTGTCCCCAGACTAAAAACACATAAGCTTTTAGTCTCTTGTATGATTTCATCTGGTTTCTGTCTGTTTTTGTAGTCAACATGATCGTGTGCATTGTCTCAATAAAAATATCTGCAGCCAATCTGTAACTACAACATTAAACTAAAACTTAAACTACAAGGACTTTCTCGCAAACAACATGAAAATAGGTTTTAAGAATATTTGTGTAAATTGGAAACAAAATGTAATATATTAAAGTAGAGATGTTCCGATACCATTTTTCCCCTCCCGATACCGATCCCGATACTTCGGCTCTGGGTATCGGCCGATACAGAGTACCGATCCGATACCTGGGTGTGTATCTGTATATACAGCTGTAGATACTACTAGCCCTGTATTAATTGACATTTTATGCATTTTATAATTTAAAATAAATTATTTAATGCTTCAGATATACTCAATATGGCAATGACAATAATCAATATGGACATGAAAAAAATTTTTAATAGACATACCTATCTTTGAAATGTGGATAAAAGAGAGTGGCAACTGCATACAAGGGCTCTTCCTCAATGGTTGCGAATTGTTTCTTGGCGGCCTCAAGAAGAGTGGTTTTCATTGTTTTTATACCAGTGTCCTCCTGGCTCTCACGAGCAAGTAGACATTTTAGAACTGTAACTGGGGGGATCACTTCCGCTTTTTTCATGTTGCTTGCATTGTAGCGCAAAATAACATAAACACGGTATTCAGAAATATTCCACTTCACAAGCACACCCTCGATTGATTCAGCTATAGACTTGCCAGTGTGCGAGCCGCGAAACTCTTTAGCCTGCAGCACTGCACTTTGAAGAGTAAAAGGTGACGGCGTCACTCTGTACAGCTCCAGATGTGAGTAGTGAAGCTATTAGTTCGCACGTCCTTTAGTTTACATTAAATGTGTTCACGCACCGTCTCATATTGCTTAGGGAGCGCTGTTTCGGAGATATATTTGCGACCAGGCAAACTGTACAGGGACTCCAAATGTTCAATTAAGCGGCGAAAGCCCAGGTTTTCCACCACGGACAGTGGCTGGTCATCCAGTACAATAAACTCGATAATCCTGAAAGGTTATCTTTATTGCTCGTTGGCTGTCTTGTGAAAACTTTTCTCTTTGTTTGAATGAAGCTTCCAATGTTTGTTGCGTCTGACGCGGCTTGTCCTCCTTGGTTGCTTGTGGCAACACAACACAACTTCCTGTATTTGCATTCTGAGCAGCGCCAGCGAAGAAGAATTGATTTCCGCTTTGCAGCGATAAGCAAAGCTAGTGGGCATAACTAGGTTATGTTTATGAAAATGGTATCAGATCGGTACGTGGAATCAAATACTCGCCGATACCGATGCCAGATTTTTTTGTGGTATCGGCAGCAATCCAAAAAATGCACAAATACTATAACATATTGTACATTTTTCAAATTGAAAATCTGCTACATCATGTAAGATTTTGGCAATTAAAGTAAGTAAAGTATAAATGTTGTAAAAAATTCAAGTTTTGATTAGAACTGTGGTAGAGATTTGTGCAAAAAAACTTTATCATCTTATTGATTTGATCACAGCAGTTTAATTTAGTGGCTGTTTAGACAGCCACAAACAATACAAAGGAGTAGTAAATTTTAACAACGGAGAAGGGTTAAATCTACAAATGCTGGAATACTGAACTTTTGCATGACCATCTTTGGCCACGCCCACATCATCAGCTTCCCTTGGCAGTGATTCTGGGATCAGGCGCATGCATGGGGCTCAAAGCCAAAGATTCTCTCTAATGGCTTTCCAATCCGTCTCCTCAGGAATGTTTACAGGGCTAATTATCTTGTCCATAACACACAGAGAGAGAGGAGAGTAAGACAATATCTTGGATGAGGTTTATCAGCACGCTGCAATGTTTACTTTTCCCACAGTCAATGGATGTCTGGATTTCACTTAATTTGTTGAATAGTGGTGTAATTATTATATTGTGGACAGCATGGAAAGGGAAATAAATATTGAGACAGAGACATAACACTCCAGGCAGTGCTTTTGTTTTTATTATTAATTTTCAACAAGTTCATCGGGCTATTTGAGGTAAATGGCCCATTAAACCACTACATTTCACTCCAAGGCCTTCTTTCAGTCCCAGGTTTCATATACTACTCATATAATATTATTGACCATTTGCTCCTCAGGCAACTAACTAGTCGATGTACACAAATCTAGCTTTTATTTCAAGGACACAGAATAGTCGATTTTAGTTTCATTAAACAGGAAAAAATATGCCCGGAGCATTTTTATGCCATAACTTTTCAGTTTTTACAGCCATATATTTCATTCACCCTAAAGGTGAGACTGTGGATTAGATTAAAAATTAGAACATTTTGCTGCTAGTTTCACATTTTTCCCACTGTCTATTTTCTTTTACCCCATTCAAGGTACTGTAATACTTTTTGCATGACAAATGAGAAGAATTTAGTTAGAAATCTGGTTTTTAACCTAAATTATTTTTGCACAATACTTGAGTGTATTAAGTAATGAAAATTACATAAAAGTGGCGGTCTGTCTGCTTTATGTCTTTTTTTAGCAACTAATTGTTATTTATATTCTATGTGTTCCTCATATAATAATTTTTCAATGTCAAATCAATTACCAAAAAATACTCTAACAATAATATGAAAGGGCGGCACAGTGGGGCAGTGGGTAGCACTGTGGCCTTCCAGGTAGAAGGTTGTCGGTTCGAGGCTCACCGGTGACCTTCCTGGAAGGAGTTTGCATGTTCTCCCTGTGCTTGCGTGGATTTCCTCCGGGTACTCCGGTTTCCCCCACAATCCCCAAAAACATAGGTTAATTGAATAATCTAAATTCCAGGGTGTACCCCCACCTATCGCCCAATGTGTGCTGGAGATTGGCACGGGCAGACCCCAGCAACCCCGAAAGGGAAAAAGCGGGAATGAAAATGAATGAATGAAAAATATGAAAAACTTGCTGCTTGGTGGCACTCACTTTACAAATTTGGTTTGTTCTTATCTTTCAGCTACAGAATTGATGAGGTTCAATAAATCTACATCTTTACATTTGCTTAATCTACATCTTGCTTAATCTACTTTTCTATGGTTATACCCTTTGGACAAAAATCCGTTCTCTGTATCACCTGCCCCATTTTAATATTAAAATTAAAGCTGTAAGCTTCAAGCACCTCTGATGCCATTGTTGTTCGGCGGCCGGTTCGTTGCAATATGTACTATAATTTTTACAAGATGTAGTCAAGTGAGAATTGTAAAATATACTGAACAATATGTTAACATAGTTGATAAATTTGAGACCAATCAGATATTGGTCAGGAGTTTGGAGGTGAAAAGCTAACAGCTCCATTTTATTTTTTTAAAGCTAACAGCTCCATTTTATTAAGCTATAACTTGAGCAAAGTGGCCAAGAGATTTTTTTTTTGTAAATGGCTGACTATCTGGTAATTTTATTTATTTATTTATTTTGTAACCTTGATCCAAATAACTTTTTTGTCCAGTCTGCTCCGGTCACTTCCAATGTTCCACTGGGTCCTTTACTCTTTCTTGTATAAATTTGTCCGTTTGGTACTATATTTAGGAAATTCGACATGCACTTCCATTGTTATGCAGATGAGGTTCAGCTCTTTATTTCTTCTAAGCCTACTCTTTCTACACCCACATTTTCACGTGTTGAGTGCCTTGCTGAGTTGAAAGCTTGGTTTCTGCCAACTTTCTATAACTTAACCGTTTCAAAACTGAAACCATACTCTTCAGTCCCAAAAGCAAACTTTCCAAATCCACCTTCACTGCAGTCACAATGTACTCCATTTCCATTCCCATCTCCCAACAGATCAAAAGCGTAGGTGTCATAACTGATTCAACCATGCCCATATTAATGCAGCCACATGCTCTGCTTTTCTCCATTAATCTCTACTGAAAGCCACAGCTACTTTAATTCACGTTTTAGTCCTCCAGGATTTACTTCTGCAATGCACTTTTTACAGGCTGACCTTGAAATTACTCCACAAACTCCCAACTGGTTTAAATCACGGCAGCTAGAGTAATTACAACCTCCCTCCACGCCCCCAGTCTGAAAACATCACACCTGTCCTCCATCACTTGCACTGTCTCCCAGTTACCTTTGGGTTCACTTCAAAATACTTTTAACATACAAGGCACTCAGCAACATCATACCCTCCTATCTTAGAGACTTGCACTCCCACTTGCAACCTCCGCTCGTTTCTTGGCCATGCCTCCAGCTATGGCACAATACAAATCAAGTCCACAGCAAAATCTACAGACAAACCACAATCAATCACAGTCCACATGAAATCACATTATAGATATATAGCAACAAAACTAAAGAAACAGTTGAATAGTCCTATTTCAAGATGGAGCATCTGCAATGACAGACTCTGTATCTAAAACGTTTGGCTTTTCTTTATTTCTTTCTGTAAACAACCTCTGTTTGTCTCCATCTGCCTCACTTTTTCTTCTCTCTATCTTTGTAGAAGATGAAAGGGAAGGAAGTGTTGGTGGGTCTGCTCTTCCTGGTTTTTCCCTTCATCCCAGCCAGTAATCTGTTCTTCCGCGTGGGATTTGTGGTGGCGGAAAGAGTTCTTTACATGCCCAGGTTTGTGGATTCAAAAATACAGTGCAACTGAAGTGTGATTTTTTTTTTTTTTTAAGCATTTTCCAAGTCAGTTCCCTTTGCCTCACATTCCTTCCTCTTCTTTGGTTATTTTGCCCCTCATTGATTGTCTTGCTGTAATGAACCATAGAGCTCTTGTAAAAAAACATCTGCACACGTTTTTGTAATAATGCGATTAAATATAAATCTGAACACTGAGGCTAGGCATTTACAGAGGATGTGATAGCATTACCTTGGGTTGCAGCACTGACCCGACAAGAGCCCACATTTGTGCGTGTGTGCGTGTATACAAGCACAACTGCACCTCATTCGAAAGTTCTCCTTTGATTGGTTTCTACTCAATGAGTTTAAAGGAACAGATGGGAACTTATCTAAGCCAGTTTCACATTCATAATTGGAAATATCGATTGAATTGTCTTTGATCTAGCTGAACTAGCAAGAGGTAACCTGATGTGTAAAGGGGACGCTGAAGCTCAGAGGTCAAACCATTTACCTACACACACACACACACACACACACATCAATCGAAACTATGAAAGGAATGTGAACTTCACTTTCTGTCTCTGTGGAGTCAAATGAACTTATTGTTTCAATGAATGCATTAATGGTGTTAAATATTTTTGAGGTAACTGTAAGAGTCTTTATTGATTATCTTAATGAACAGACAGAACAGTTAAGTGAGGCAGGAAGTGAGGTGTAGAGAGAATTGGGTGGAATGGGAAAGACGTTGGGCTCAGGACTCGACCTGCGTCACTTTGGGAATATGTGTGTATGTGTCCTGCACACTAATCCTCTACACCACGGCGCAGGACATCACAACTGTTCTTATATCGAAAAACTACGAATTTTTTCACAACTCTTCCAAATTAGCTACAGATGTATCGTCAAACACGCGCATAAATGAAATGTTGTTTCTATAAAAATGTTCGGGAGTAGCTTGTTAGGACTAGTCAATCATCTCTATGTGCATTCAATTTTTTATCATGCGTTTGTGTCGTATATTAGCGCGGTCCTACCAAACACATGTCAACAGTTTATCCTAGACTTATCCTAACTGATCAAAGAGTGTATTGTCACAAATGTTCCAAATCTAAAGGTTATATGTTTTGTCACAGCTCTTACAAATCGAAAAGTGATGCATATTGTAACAATTATGGGAAACTGTTCAAAATTGAAAAGTCAGTAATATTGTCACAGCTCTCCCAAAACAAAATGTTATGGGTGTTCTCACAATTGTTCTGAATGGAAAAGTCATGCATATCATCACAACTGTTCCAAATCGAAAGTTATGCATATTGCCAATGCAGTTCTGAATCTAAATGTTGTGTGTATCGTCACAACTGTTCCAAATCAAAAGTTTTGTGTATCATCACATGCATATTTTAGCAACCAGAAAAAGAGGAAACCAAGAATAGTTTTACTCTCTACATTTCAAAATCAAATGAGCTGTTAAGTTATCATATGTTTGAGAAGTATGTACATGTGCGTGAAGCCACAGGAGGCTTTTTGTGTTGTTTTCAGTCGAGAGGTATTTGCCAGGGAAAGGGAGGCGTCTGTTACCTTCCAAATATAGGTTTGCCATGAACCAAAGCAAAGCTGGCAACAGAAGAGCATCCAAATTAAGCTGCAAAACCAGTCCTGCAGTGAGCACAGGACAATTGAAAAGACATGACAGTTGTTGTTGCACAACATTTTATTTTGAACCGATTTTATCACTCTGAGATTCTCATCTTGAAACTACCTTTAAATATCAGGCATTTAGCTTTTTCACTTGCATACAGAGACTTTTACTGGAAATTTACACTACAATTCCAGAAATGTGTGAATATTTATACAAAAAATGTGCAGAATATTTCAAGGGAGTCTTATCAGCATTTTCGATGGGTTGCAAGATTGCAACAGGGGAATGGTTCATATCTGAAAAGCAGCTCATACGAGCTCTAATGAGAGTAAATATAATGTAAGCTTTTCATTCTGGTTATTATCCCTTTTTAGATGTGCAAATGAGTAATGGGAATGTTCCTAAGCTGTGCTGAAAGACTGGGGTAGTTGAGGGGTGATTTGAGATTTGGTGCTTTCAATGTGTCAAAGTAACCAGCGAGAAAAGATCCAGAATGCAATCCAGTTGGTGATTTTATTTAATAAATGAATGCTTAATGTACCCAAACAACGTATTCTAAATAAATAGGATCATATGCGCACTATTGGCACATACCTTAAGGATGGAGGAGGGTTAAAGGTTTGATTGACAGATGAGCCAACCAATGACAAGGCAAGATGATTGTGTGAAAGTAATCTACGTTGTTTACTTTATTCGTAAGATCACTTCCTCTGTGTGTCCAGCATGGGTTACTGTATTCTGGTGGTTCACGGGCTGAACAGACTGTATTCAGTGGTGAGTCGGTGGGGAGCTGTTGCACTGACAGTGTCCATGCTGGTGGTTCTTCTTCTCTGCTCATGGAAGACCGTCCAGCAGAATGAGATCTGGCTCTCCAGAGAAGCCCTTTTCAGGCATTTACTGTCTTACATTTCTAACACATAAATATATATAACCAATGTTTTAACAGCAAACCTATAGTTTTTTCTTTTGTGTTTCCATCAGGTCTGGAATTCAGACTTTACCTCACAATGCTAAAGTTCATTACAACTACGCCAACTTCCTGAAAGATAAAGGCCGAAACCAAGAAGCCATTTTCCATTACAAATCAGCCCTTGGGTAAATCATCTGTAGTTGATTTATTCATTTTATCTCAATGGCGCTGTTTGTTGTTAATATCAATGCTTATCAGCAGTGCTGTCATTGTGCAGGCTGTATCCTCGTCATGCCAGCGCACTGAATAACCTGGGCACCCTGACACAGCAGAGCGAGGAAGCAGAGGATTATTACCGGAGAGCACTGGACATCAATCCTCAACACAACAGAGCTCTCTTCAACCTTGCCAACCTTCTCAGGTACGCCAGCATCTCACAAGCATACTTCCATTACTTCTGACTACAGAGTGGGTTGTAGATGGAAGCACTGTATTGTAAAATTACATTTCTATACATTATTTTCATGGGATGAAGAGTGAAACAAATACATACAAAGAAGCCTTGCTACCTAGTGGTGTTTGCTACTAATTGTTTATTTGTGAATAATTGTCTTCAATGGTTGCCCTGAATTGTTATATCTCAACTAAAAGTGCATAGTTTCCATTAGAAAAAGTAATTAATTAATTAATTCATTCATTCAATCATTTTCCAACTTTATTACCTTTCAGTGTCACATTAGTCTAGACAGATTGCCAGTCCATTGCAGGGCAATACATTCAAACCTAAGGGGAATTTAGATTAATCAATTAAACTAACCGCATGTTCTTGGGATTGTGGGGGAAACCCACACAAGCACAAGGAGAACATGCAAACTCCTTCCAGGAGAGTCACAGATGAGCCTCAAGCTGACAACCTTCTAACTCACGGCCTCATGGTCACTTTTGACAAAAAGTTTCAGTGTTAGCGTGTGTATATGATTGACTCTGTGATGTTGTTTGTTTTTTAACAAGGAAAACAATTAGGATGAAAATTTCAGACATTGCGTTTCGGGTGCAGAAAGTTTTTAGTGTAGTTTATTAAAACAAATAAAATAAACGAAAATCACCCAACCAGTACAAAATGTCCATGTAATAAAGGCATGGAACAGGATAAAAGAATCTAAACTAAAGATCAGAATCAGCATAACTCTGCTAAAGTTGAAAGTTTTTATATTTTCCAAGTGATGTTGATGCAATAAAGTTCATTATGTTTGTCCGCTTGCTAGCCATTGTAGTTAGTTCTCAGGCCAATAAAAGTAATAACTTCTAAGGCCTATAATATTGACCTTAGCATTTTTACTTTTTAAATCCATTTTAACCCTGTGAGACCCAAATATAGAAAAAAATTAGCAAAAAAATTTTTGACCCTTCAGATATTGTTTTAGAAGGCCTCTGATGTAGGAATTGAAGAATTTTCAATTTTTTTTACTCTTTAGTAAGTTTTTAGGAAAATGTTGTAATATTGCAACGTTGGGCCTAGTTGTGAGCAGAACTTCTGTATTTGTACTCACTTTGCCTAAACAGGTTCACAGACCATTTAAGCATTCATTTGCAGGGTTGTTCACTTTTTTAGCTCCATGTAGTATATATCATAAGTAATGATCACACAACAATCATATTTTTTTTATGAATAAGAAGTTATGAATAAAAATATTATTAAAAAAAAATTTGGTCACATCTAGTGTGGTTTGAATGAAGTCTGTGTTTACTTGCAGTGATAGTCCCTAAGTCAGTTCTTTTCATCTGAGAGTGAAATAGTTGTCTGCGTAGATCTTGTAGTTTTGACCCTCTGGAAGTGTGGAGGCGAGCTTCATCACAACATCACCTGACCGTCCAAGTTCAGATTTCGCTTGTCGTATTCCATCTACCCTCCCTCGGTACACATCAAAATCACAGAGCATGCCAGAGATTCCAGTTCTCACCCACATTTTGAGCCCCCACGGCTGTGGCTTGCCACGCATATATTGTTTGATGTTAATGAATCTCCTTTTGAAAGGAATCATCATTTCATCCACAGGGTTGTGTTCTTCAAGTACCACCTGCAGGCATCTCTCCCTAAATGAATTTAGCCATGGTCTGAGTTTCCACAGTTTGTCCTTCTTTTCCACACAGTTAAATTGTTTATAAAGTGTAATGATCTCAACAGAGATTGGAATCTGTTCCGGGACATCACATCAGAAACAGTGGTGTACTGTGTGTCTGTCTTCCAATACATATGGACTCCAGACATTTACATTAGGCCCATCTTCAGGTACATACCAAGCAGCTTCATCACTGGTTACTTCTGAACCAGAAAAATTGGAATTAGGACTGATTAGGTATTAGGACTAAGCATTCTGAAACTGAAAAAGTTTGGAAAAAGTAATTAAATATGTGAACAACACATATAGGTCTTATATTGTAGCAGATAAACAAAGAATAGACAGGGTAGTAGACCATGTATCAAGGGTAGAGATCTAAGTATTATCCATCAAAGTATTACCATTCCAATGCAAATTCTAAACCAAATTCCACTACATTTAAAAAATACTGTCTGATTGGCCTATTGTGCCTATTATGCTCTGTACTTAGCATACTAGAAGGGACACATGCATCCCCCCAGAGCACTAACAGGTTCACATTCAAGACCATTCACACCTGTCCCTAAACAATGTAACAGGCTACCACTCTGACCCAACGTTGTAGAATTACAACATAGACATAATAAGCTCTAAATCAAATTTGATTAATGTTTTCCAAAATAACTTAATATGTATATGTTCTAAACATTGTAATAAACACACAAAAAAATATTTAAGGAATTTTACTTACTTAAATCTTGTCAAATCAAGTCATGCAAAAAAACAGGAGGTCAGCTCAATGCAAAGTTGGCAGGTAGGGTAAGTTCACGACAAGATCATCAGACCTATAAACATTTTTTCTATCCAATAGCATTGTGAGGACAAACAATAGGACCCATTAAATATATAAATATGGTTTTGAGAGAAAAAAAAACATTTGCTGGACTTTTTTTTTAATTGTTCAAAGTGATGTTGTAATTCTGCAACAGTGGGCTTTACAGGGTTAAAGCAACTAATCTGATCACATCACCTCCGGCCTTAAATAGCTACACTGACTTCCAATTAAATTCCGCTCACAGTTCGCAGTATCTCAGTAATCTTTGAAATCCTCCCCAGTTGTAGCTGCATCACCAGACAAAGGCAAAACTGCGTTGCGTTGTTTTTGCAATCAGTAGGTCCCCGATTCTCTATTTCTCGTAGCTTTCTCAAGGAAAATGCTTCCTACAACGTTTCGACGTGTCTGTTGTTGGTGGCCAACTCACCTCTCAAAGCCAGATTTTAGTTCTGCTTTCATCACAGTGAAAACCATGTCTCACCTTTGCACCACGGAAACAAACACTTGCTCACTTACCCACAATTAAATGTAACATAACTCTGAAAATATCATAATGGTTACACCCTGTATACCATGGCCCTTAAGGAACATCACTTGGGGAATATTCAGAAAAAATTGCGATGTCACAGTGCGGCAATTCTTCTACTTCTAATTCTTCTTCTTTTACTCTACATTAAACAATAGCATGTTCACAAATCTAACATTATTATGTTAGGAGGAAGCAAACTCAAGACCGGTGAGACTGAGCTAATGGGAAACAATGAGGGAGCTGGACAAAACAATCTGACCATAAAGTTCACGGACAATTGAAAGCAACAGCCAACAAATGCTGAAATTATGAAATTTTGGCAGTAATGATCTTTCTCATGATGTGATAACGGTGGTAAGTCAGCTCTGTTCTGAGTAGCTGTCACATGGTTCTTTTAGTTTTTTAAAGGAAAATTTAGCCATCATGGACCACACAAAAAAATACACTTGAGCCAAGAAAAAAAACTACTTTGTTCATTGTATAGATAAGTTCCGAAAACCATGAGAGTGCTCGTCACGGTTTGGCTTCACTCTGCCGGACATTTGAAACACTTTAGAGATATATACAGAGAATCATACCGGATAATGCAGAGCTCTAGACACAATAAAAATATCATACGCCAGATTCACAAGACTGTAATTGTCCAGACAAAACAGTAGTGGCAGAAATCTGACATCTGGAGCAGGATGGGAAACCAAGATACAGGTAGAAAATGGCCATGGTTCTGCCACAAATTGGAATAAACATGGCTAGAACCCTGACAGTTTCCCCATTGTGGTGTCAATGTCCTTGTGAATTGTTTTGCCTTGGTGGGTGTCAAACAAAAGTCTTTTACACAACCAGAACCAGTCAAAGTATTCTTTATGGAAATTCAGCTTAAATAGATGAAAAAGATAAATAACTGTCAGTCAGAAAAAGCTAGTTCCTGGACATCCTCCCACAAGTATTGGCTTGGTTAACTATTGACCTCTGCGCTCATCTGTCTCCTTAAAACCTCAAGATCCAGAGACTGACTGCTCTGTTGATGCCAACCCCCAGATTAAAATATTTTGGTGTGGGATAAAATTGACCATAGACTTTTGGCTGGTAGTAAAGAACAAGGCTGGAAACCTCACATGATGAAGAGGATTATGCTAATCTTGTTTTCCAGATCTCAGGGGAACGAGAAAGAGGCAGAGAGGATGCTGAAGGAATCTATTCGTTTTGGCCCTCATTTCGCTGATGCCTACTCCAGCCTCGCCTCTCTATATGCAGACCAGGTGTTGCTTTGTGTGATTAATTAGTGTTTCATTAAATGTTACTGATCCATGAGCCTCCTGATAAGGGGTCTTGAACTCTGCATACCTTTTCACTTTTGACATGAGAGGTCATTTTATCTCCAGTTGGTGTAGATGTTTATATTTACACCTCCTCCATTGATGAACAGCATTTCACTAGAATTAAAAACAATGGTCCTCCATATTGAAATAATGCAGTTAACCTAGGTGTGTTCTGTGTAGGGACATTCAAAAGAAGCAAATGAAATATATTCCAAGGGTATTGAAAACTGCCCAGAGAGTTCTGACCTCCACAACAACTATGGTGTTTTCCTCGTTGACACGGGTAAGAAATGTCTGCCATGTTCCTGAAACTGTATTACATTTGGATAAATGAAACAAATAAAGAATCTTTCTCTTTTTAGTGAGTTTATTTAACAATGCAAACACACAATGGATTAAGTGTGGTTTATACTTCAGTGTCTATGAAACGCATAGATTAAGCCCCACCTCTCAGACCACTGACTATTTTCCACCAGATTTTAGTCACAGAACAAATCAGCTTGGTATGGCTTAGCTGCAGTCAGCACTATTCATTGTGTTTACAGAACACTTCCAATATCTTGGTGCCTGGTGACATCGTCGTGAATAATTTTAAAATAACAGAAAGAGCTTTATTGCCAAGTAGATTTGCACTTACAAGGAATTTGTTTTTGTGACAGACCGAGGCAGCCATCTGCGGCGCCATCTTGTAAAGAAGGAAACATAGAATTGGATATACATTGGGTAAGGTAGTTCAAAAAGAGTCTTATCCTTCGGACAGTGTGGAGCAGGTTAAAAAAGCCATTGCAATCAAGCACATACAGACAATACAGTAAGAAACATTGAAGGATGGGGTAGAAGTGGTGGAACCGCTGCAGGCAGCAGCCGACATTTTCCTGCAGCCATTATGGTGCCGTACTCATAGCCTGTTCAGATTACAGCGGTTTCAGGCGAGAACGCACCAGGAAAACCATGGGCTCTAACGGAAGCTCACACATTTGACAGAACAATTGCAACTTCGCACAGGAAATTGGAAAAAAGATGACAACAAAAAAGAAATCAAAGAACACAGGAAAAAATCATGGAAGTCTAGCGGATCACAGGGAGTTGTACATGTAGTTTAAGTTTGTTTTAGCAGTGAGACCTATAAAATTGCCATCTTCAGGTAGGGAGTGTCATTACACCAATATTTCCTTGACCCAGAGTAGATGCAAATCAACAACAGAAAATCAAAACAAGATTGCAACTAGCACAGCACAACAAATTTGCATTTATTACAGTGAAGCAGACAGATTGCAGATGTAGAAGTAGTAGATCAGTGTTTTTTAACCGGTGTGGTGCATGAAATTTTGTCTGGTGTGCCGTAGGAAATGATCATTAAATGTCAGGGTTTCTCCCATCTTTTTGTTCTTGTGCCTCTGTTTACATTCTGTTTCCTGGTTTCATGCTCCATGCACACTTTACTTTGTTTGTTGTTCTCTGTCACACGTTACTTGCTCTTTCTCAGTATCTTTGCGAGATTATTGTGTGTACATCCTCACGTGTCTCTTTACAACCTTCTGAGCGATGTGACGAACACCACTTATGATTTATGTGCAAGATTATTCTTTGTTAATCAAGCCAATGGTGCAGAGCCTCTATTTGCGATTTTGTGTTTTTAGTTTACAGCTTGTTCTTGGTCCCTATTAGCTAAATCAATCTGGTCTAGATGGTTTCACACTGATTGAAATAGTTTCATTTTGTAACATTTCTTCTGGTGGTGTGCCTTGTGATTGGTACTCATTTGGTACAATTAACTAGAAACTCTTTAGGAAGGATGAAATCGGGATCTGATTGGTTTGATTTATCAGGATTTTCTCGGAGAAGCCATACGATCAAGAAAATGATAAAGAACAACTAAATGTTTGATTTGCAAAACTATCCGAAGTTCACGGCATACACTTTCTAAAAGATGTCTAGGACTTTGGCTTGAAACATTTTGTGGAGTCAAAAGGAGATGTTTGCAGACTGGTTTGAATGACCCAATCCTGAAACATGGGATTGGTTGTTTTGCCTCATGGGTGGGTTTTTGCCAAAGAAAGCTGTCATAAACTCCAGAACTTCCTTGAAGGTTTGTCTACGCTATACTAGCTATCCACAACGCAGAAGTATAGTTGAGCTTCTTGTGGGGGTTTTTGGGTTTATGTGCTGTTCTACACACGTCTGTTGACCATCCTCGGCTCTCTGGGCTTCTAGTATGGGGGCCTGGGCTTCTCTGATGTTGATTACTTGTAGCAGCTGTTTATCCATCTGGTTTTCAAAACCTTAGACATTTTCTAGGAAAACAACTCTGGGCTCTCAGATGGAAGTGGAAATGTCTGTTTATAACCATTAGGTGGACCATTAGGCTCTTTGTCCTTCAAGCATTGGCTCCTGTGTCGTATGGGTTTTATCATGGATATAGACATTTTCCTCTACTTCTCTGTTCATGCTGTTTAAAACATGATTTTTTTTGTATTATTTATCTATACACAGTGGTATGCAAATGATTTTGCACCAGTGTACATTTTTCTCATGAATTTCCTTTATAAGTCATTAGTTGTATAGATTGGTTGCTATTTCTGCAAAAGGAGGGGGGATAAAATATTGGGAAAGCTGGCATTTTATTCATACAACCATTTATTAAGACTTCAAAGCTACCTCACACATATTAATATAATACATTATATCTTTATATGATCCATCTCTATTTCAGGTCATGGAGATCATGCGGCTTTTCATTACCAGGAGGCGGTACGTCTCAAACCAGCTCACTATGTTGCCATGGTGAATCTGGGCCGACTTCTTCGCTCATCGAACGATAATAAAGAGGCAGAGCTTTGGTACAAAAGGTAGCCTGAGATTTATGTTAACTGCTTGTTTTAAAAAGTGCATTGAGATTAAATCACAGGGTTTATTGTCCCTTTCATACAGGGCCCTCCAGGTGGTTCGCAAAGTAGATATTCTGACTCCTCTGGGGGCTTTATACTATAACACAGGTAGATACGAGGAGGCACTGGAGGTTTACAAAGAGGCTGCCACGCTGCAGCCTGACAGCACAGATGTCTGGCTCGCCTTGGTGAGATTACACCTACTGTTTGATGAATTTTCAGATTTTTCAGTTGATTATGGGGGAGTTTAAAAGTGTTATACTGTGAGCCTGGACAAAATCACCCAGCAAAAAAATCTCAAACTTTAATCTAATTACTTGTACAATGAGCTGCAACATACAATGCATACTGCATGCACAAAAATTGTGGTTTTCCGGATTAATTCTAATATAGCTGATCGTTTTAGGATTCTGCCCATAGCAGAGAAATGTCATCAATTCGTCTACAAGAAAAAAAACTCCCAGAGCTCACAACAACTCTGTCTCTATTGGCATTCTAGCTCTTTTGTAAACATTGCCATGAGTTAATCTTTGAAAACATATGATGGGAGGTGGTTTCTTTTATCTACTTAGTTGAGTCTTTTTATTCCTGCTTTTCTTCTTTGACTAGCTTTCTCTCCACCTTTTGTTCTCAGGCCCAGGTCTTGGCCATGGCTGGGCACCCTGTGGAGGCAGAAAAAATGACCCGGGGCATCATTTCAAAGAGCAGCAACTGTACTGAATGTTACCGCTTATTATCGGCCATCTACAGCAAACAAGGCAACTACACAGAGGTGTGTTCGGGTCTTCTGAGCATCTCAGTACACAAAAAGTTAAAAAACAAAAGATAATTTATGTAAATGGAGTTTTATTAGGACTTGAGCACAGAAGGTGCATAGAACCCTATTGTAATTGCTCAGAGTATTCTCTGCATTTTTAGTGCCTAAACGTTCTCGAAAAGTCACAGTATTTTTCGTAAGTTGTGAAAATTTACATCTGATAAGGGTTGCAAAACGACACCTAACACGTGTTTGCTTATGGTCGGTTAATAGTTTTTTGTAGGCGAATGAAAATCGGGACACACATGTAGGGTACCAAAACTTAAATATAAGTAATTTGGATTGCTTTTCCAAAATCGTCAAGAAGTAGGTTATTTAGCAAAAACATCTAAAAAATGACCACTTTTGCTTGTAGCATACTTCAACAAACTCCCCCCTAGAGATTTTATCTGTTTATCCTCAAATCTGTCTTATCTTACGTCATTGGGGATGTTAAACTGTGAATACTTTTTAGTTTTTTACTGTTTGCGCACAGAGGCCGTCGAAAGTCGAAATTTTCCATAAACAGGAAACTGCTAATAACTCAGACATACAATGTGCGATCGGCTTCAGATTTCCCATGTGTGTTAAGTGTCCATGTCTGAATAAATCCACTACAGTGTAAGTTATAGCCCCACCTAGCCTGGGCAAGAAATTGAAGAGATTGAAAGTGATTTTAATTAAAAATAGACTTTTTGAGAAATTTCCCCGTACAATTAGATCAATGTGAACAATATATTATTAAAAATAAAATAATGTCACGACTCCTTTAAAGTTGAGGACAATTTCGTACTGCTGCCTCAATTTGTTTCAGATTGGATTGATGGGGGATATTACATGACCTAAGGTTTAGAGACTAATTATAAAATATTCTGTATTTTGCCCCAATCCACCCTCACAGCTGCAGTCAGCAACTCAAAGAACATTTGCTAACAGTCACTGAAGCACATCATGCTTCAAGTAATTTCATTTCTTCCCATTACTCATGAAATCACATCATCGAAGGGCTTCGTGCAAGATTGAATTCCTCGTGTGTGTGCTTCTGTCCCAGGCGCTGGATGCCTTGAGGGCCGCACTGCAGCAGGAGCCCTCAGACCCAGCGATGAGGGCCGAGCTTCATTTCTCCATGGGAAACCAGTTGAGGGAAATGAACCAACTGGATGAAGCCTTCCAGGTACTAGAGTCTCATCTGGCACTGTTGGAAAAAAACTTCTGGGGCTTTACTCTATGATGGAAACATTTCATTTGTTTCGGTTAAAGTAGCAAAATGTTAATTCAGTATATGTCAGGATATTTTTCCTTATTTTATTAGCCGTATTGGCAGTCTTAAAAATTCTATTATATTTCATCTTTGGCTCCTTTCACGAAACTAAACGCCACCTTACAAGAAATAAACCATACATTTTAATAAAGGTGTAAATAGCTGAGGGGATTGAACAATACAGAGATCAACCAGGGGCTGATTCTTAAGTTAGAATCTTGGTGTTTAGGAGACGAGGCTGTTTAACCTCTTAAGCCCGAGAGTCCCCGGTACCGGGGACTTGCCCCCTTGTGCGTTACATTTTCACTCATAGCTCACTAACCCTGAGAATAACCCACACATATTAAATACTGTTGTGTTCAGCGGAAACTCCTCTAAAAACGTATCTAATTCAATTTCATATTCGTGAACCACAGCTCGAACGCCATGCAAATAAACAAAACATGTCCGGAGTATAATTCATGACCAAGTTTTTGTTTATGTGCGATATGTATCCACAATATAAACGGAAACACCAAAACCATTACATTAAATGAAAGCTAACAACCAGCTGAATCCAGTGATATGCAACTCATTAACATTGCATGAAGTATTTCAGAGCAGGGAGCGAAAGTTCCCCGAAAAAACGCCAGCAAAAACCAAGCAAGCATGTAAATCTTGTCTTACCTTTGCCGTTTTTTCAACAAAAAGTTATTTCCATAGCGATAAAAGTCCGTTTGTTGTTATGTCCGGTCGATAGCTTCGCGAAACGCCATTTTTGATTTTTTCTGTTGCTCCGTGGCCTCATGACGTCACCAAATATGGAATGACTCCCCGTGCGTAAGAGGTGGTCTCTCCACGCTGCGCGTCGTGTGATTCGTCGGCGATCCCGTCAGTCTCAAAATGGTTGGGCTGATTGGTTTCCATAGAATCAGAGCTTTCCATCGATATATAGATCTCTCGGATTGGACAGATGGTCGGGGGGTAGGGACACGCAGAAGCTCGACGTCAAAGCGTTTGTGAATGAAAGGTTCCCAAAAGCGCAGCAAGATGTCGTAAATGAGCTTCTACCCCCCTTTTACAGCGTTTCTTTAGGAGTTTTTTTTGCTGAAATCATGTCCCATAAGCAAGAAAAGAAGTTTATGAACGTAGCTGAAGCTTTGGACAAGATTTTTCCATATTTCAATTATTGTGCCAAATTGTGCCAAACTGTGCCAACATGGATTACGCCTGAACTTTGTTCAATCAAAACCTTTACAGAATATTAGTTTCTTGTAGTATGAACACCAAACTTGCTACAGATGTTCTTGACATGTAGTGGTTACAATTGATTGTGTTTATTTGCTTCGTTATAAGTAAAATAAGGAGATATTGGAGGAAACATGTGTTTTTTTTTAGGCGGAGTTCATTTTTTGGCCATTCCAACATCAATTACTCTTACCCAGTGTTCTTGACTGTCAAATTAACTCATCCACACCACTCCCCAAGAACCTATCTTCATTTTGATACCAAGATTTGCAGTTTAGGCCTTGTAAAAGCTGAGAAATGCCTTAAAAAGTAAAAGTATAGGATTTTCGGAAAATAGGCCTCAGGGCTTAAGAGGTTAAAGGCTGCAGCAGAAATGTAAATCATGGCAAAGCAGTGTCACTCAAATAAAAGATTTCATACATTTTTGATTTTGCTTTGATACGGAACATTTTATAAATGTTTTTGCCTGCTTAGTCCCTTTCGAGGTCAGGGGGGTCTAGCTAATATCAGGGGAGAGGCAGTGGTACACAGGGTGTCAATGTAGTTCCTCGTTTTTTAACACATGTGTACAGCCAACCAATCGAAGTTCCACGCAGACTGATGGGTCATTTAGCCAATGGGATGAGCTTTCCATCGATAAATGGTTTGCCACAATTCTTTTTACAGATGCAGGGTAACATGACTGCGTAAAGAGAGCAGATCTTTACGCACACCGGTGAGCAGAGTGCACTTTTTTTCTGGACAAAAAGACGTTGTATTTCTGTTACTATTAGTAACACAATGGCATCTAATAAGATATTTGATCGTTTTGAGGACATTTTAGAGAAGATTCAGATTGTTTTCATTGTTTTACATATTTTTTTCATTGCTTGTTCATTCATTGTTCTTTAAAAATATTTTTTTAATGAGTATTTTATCTAGTTGTATCGATTTGTATTTAAAAAATGCTAATTTACATCAATTTGTTCATTTGGACCCACAATCCCAAAAACATGTGGTTAGGTTAATTGACTAATCTGTCCAGGGTGTACCCCTGCCTCTCGCCCAATGTTTGCTGGAGATAGGCACCGGCAGACCCCCGTGACCCCGAAAGGGAAGAAGCGGTATGAAAATGAATGAATGAATGAATGTTCATTTGTAAACCAAGTACCAATTTGGTGCCAATGGTGCCCGCCTGGGTATGCCTTTTTCGGACCTATGCTCACAGAGAGGGGTGGGAGTTAACAGGTTAATGGATTCTGTCAAATTTGCCTGTTTAAACTAGACATATAAAACGTAATAACAATTAAAGTTGCAAGCAGCGATCAAAGGGCTCCGATGCCATTGTTGCCAGTTTGTTGCAAAATGCCAATCTCTATTTAATTTTCATATTACATTTATTAAAACGAATGTGCGTACTCAAAATTACTGAACAATGCAGGGAAATTAAAAAATAAAAACAATATTATAAAGTGTCATGTCCCCCAGGTGGTGCTGTGATTTTACCAATATCTTGACCAGCTATTCTCAACCAGTGGGCCAGGAATTTTCAATCCTTAACCTACAACTAAATTTAACTGATCTCTTTAATAAAACTAAAAACTTAACTCTGACCAACGCATCATGTGTGAATCATCAGATAAAGCACAATGTACGTCCAAATTTGACTTGACTTGTTTATGGCTTTCCTTGGTGAATCTGCATATGAGTCACAGTCGCTTGCAGTGTTTCTGCCTCCTCTTTCACCCTTAGCCTGTTCCTCTTCGCTGCCCTGAAACTGTCATGGGAACATCAGCTGCCACATCCAAATATGAAAGCTCTGTTCACACTGGAAGCTCCTTCCTAAACTTGTTTTTCCTTCAAAAGGAGTCAAAGAAGTGTCTGCGACAGGATTTCTCTCTAACAAAAGGATTGTTTTGCTCTCATTCAGCAGTCCTGGACCCAGGCCCGGCCTCCTGCTAATATTTGGCCTCGAGATCTTCTTTTATTTTCACCACAAATTGAAATTTGCCAACAGACTGGTCTCAGGTTTACAGAATGCTGCTATCCAGTTCAAAGCTCAATTATAAAGCTGTAAACAGAAAAGCTTTTAGCAGCTGTGCCAGACAGTTTAATCTGCCTGAGTGCTTGTATCATGTTTCAAACACAGGGCAAAACGTTTAATCTCTGCAGTTAGATTCATTATATGATACAAGACTGATATAGTTTGTTATGGTTTGTGTGTTAATCTCATATGTGCAGAGCTACAAACTCGCTGTGGAGCTCAAACCGGACCAATCTCAAGCCTGGATGAATATGGGAGGGATTCAGCATATTAAGGTATTGCTTGTTCATTTAGATTTCTGGTTCTAATCAAGAGAGCAAACCAGTTAGATTATTTAATATCATAAAATGTAATATTTGTTGTAGATTTAAATGTATTAAAGATTAAAACAGTTTAAATTACTTTAAAGTTTGAAAAAAGTTTGTAAAAGCAGCTTGTAAAAGTGTAAACCAGTGGGGGAGGCTTTGATTAGGATAAATGTCATAAACCAACCACAGTGTCACTAGAGGTTTCCTGAGCCAAGATATATGTGCTAACATAGTTGCTAGGGTAAACAGTCTGGTTCCTATGGTGAGGTAAGTGACATAATATTATGTTTCTGATCTTACTACAAGTAGAACCCTCATGTCTCTAGCATTTTCCGAAGCTAAGATAGAGAAATGCCTATTGTGTTGCTATGTTTGAACAGTCTGGTTTCAATGTTGGGGTCAGTGTCACGATTTAAGGTTTCCTGCATTCCTATGAGTAGAATAAACCAACCCCCATGTTTCTAACATTTTCCTAAGCTGAGATAACATAATGTTCCCTTTGTCAATACGAGTAAAATAAAACCCATGTCTCTATGATTTTTCCCAAGCTGATATGTTATATTGGTTGCTATGGTAACCGGTCTGGTTGCTATGGAGGGATCAATTACATAATATGCTTGTGGCGTCACTATGGTTGAAGCTTACCAACCCCATGTCTCTAGGAGTCAGTGATATCATAGTTCAATCTACTTTCTTGCCAAATCACTTGGAAAGCATGATTGCAAAAATTGTGATAATATAAGTAATGATGTACTTAACACAGTATAGTTCCTTGGAATAGATTGACTGTTATTGTGTTTTAGGGAGACTATGCAGCAGCACGAATCTACTACCAAAGAGCTCTTCTCCTCTCCCCCGGCTCCAGACTACTGAAGGAGAATCTGGCCAAGCTGGACCGACTAGAGAAGAAACTACACGGACCCTAGATAAAAAGCGTGATTGGATCAGTAAGCCAAGGGATGGACTGAGGAGGAAATAAGACTCAGGAGACAAAAAAACTGCATGGTTTACACAGGGGGCTCTAAAAATCCAAAAGAGTATAGTTTTTAGCTTCAGGGCTGGACACACAAACACCTCTACGCATGTAAACTTGTTTTAGAAATACTCATACTTGATGGTTTGTGCGCTTTGTTTGTGTAACAAGAGATTTTTCTCAGTTCCACTTGACCGCTGAGACGCTCTGTTCTGCTTCACTGACTGCAAGGCATTTCAGAGTTATGAAATAAGACCAGGCGTCTGCTGTGTTCTGTGAACATGTCAGATTTAGCTTTTTTTAAATGTACGATGTGATCTATGTGAAGGGATTCTTTAATTTGATCTTATATCTTTAATAATGTGGAATGTATCTTAACTTTAACTAAAGGCATAATAACCTGTGCTGTGGTTTACATATCATGCTGTATTTTTTTTCCATGAGCTATACGGTGAAGTCTGGCAAAGTTGGAATCAGGGCTTGACATTACTTTTGTGGTTTTATGAAGTTACTTTCACGATGCTTATTTTTCCAGATTTACATATATTACATATATTTTATTTAAAAGCATGCATTTGCATTATTAGAATTAGGAAATGCATGCAATTTCCATTTTACTAAATGTAGTTGAAAGTGTGAATGAAGGTGATTTTCGGTTCTTTACATTTGTTACATTATATATCTATATATATTTTAATTCTATCTAAAGGTTGTTTAATAAAGAAACTGAAGGTTTCGGCAAGTTTAAGTGACATCGCATCATCCTTTAGTCATTTTATGACTGTTATTCCTTACATGTATATATATATATATATAACCCTTAGAAGTCCGGGGCCTTTTTGAGCATTGTTTTGTGGAAATGCTTGATTTAATTTTTTTACAACCCCAGCTTCCTCTTTTTTTTACAAATATGTTTTCATAACATACACAATAATTCCACAACAATCATGAAATTGTATAAAAATACAATTTTAATTATTCAATTTATCATTTTTTTAACTGCAAAGATTTAAAAAATTGAGAACGAAGTTTTTTTGTTTTGTATCAAAAGTGTAGAAACAAAACAAAGTCAAAGCATTAAAAAAAATTCCATCAAAAACTTGGCGACCCTTTCCTAAACCTTATACACTGTTCCAAACAATTTTTGTTACACTGTGCTTTTTGAAAAACACAGACATCTCACAGTTATTGTGCTTCCAAGGATAATCACCTTTTTTGACCACTAGATGTGACTGATGACACTGATTTGGACTCTGTAAAATGAAATTGAAAGACAATTGCGTATTTTCTGAATAGAAAGTGAGTTTGAATTATCTAAATTATGTCATAACTCTTGTAATGTTTGTTTGAAACCAAAAATATCACAACTAATGAAACCTTTTAATATAATTGGTGAAACTTTTTGAAACCTTGGTAATATAATTTGTAAAATTATATTTGAAAGCAAAATCAAACAACAGTTGGATCACGTCATTTATTCAAACTTAATTTAAAACAGCCGCTGTTGCACAAGGGTTAATTCAGTATGCATTATACTCCATACAAGAAAATTGTAATCCGTCAGAAGATAGGCGTCGCTTGACATTTGACTTTAAATGCTTTTAACAACTGGAGCTTTGTGGAAATGAGTGTAGTTTTGCACCGAGAGGCAACTGTCTAATTTACAAATTGGAATGACTTATCTCAGGACACAACCAGGCTAAACAAACGAATTCAAACAAATGCTTTTTCATAAGACCAATGAAAATGACACAAACACAAGCTACATGTTATTGATGCACTGGTAACACTATTTTTTGTAATATGTGTATGGTTTGTGGAATTAAGGATAGAGGCAAAAGGATTGGAGCTTGACTTTTTGCCAAAAATGTTTAGCAAATATTGATGGTTTTTCAACCCACAAAGATTTTCTCATCGATCTTTCCCTCTTCGCGAAAAGTGCTTCACATATTTGAGGAAGTCTCCTAATTCCACACTGGTGAATAGGAATTTGATTGCTGTACATTTGTTTTTAGGAGGCCACAATGATGAGATGATGCTACTTTGCAATTGTTTTGTCCTCCTCACTGTGTGTGTAGGACTCACATAGACCCCAGACTGAGCACCATCTACTGGCATGACTTGTACCATTTCTCACACGAAACTGGTCGCTCAAGCTCCATTTTTAAATAAATTACTGAGCACATGAGCTGATGAATTTGGATGCCTTTATTCAATTCCCTTGACACAAAAATACTTCTGGCAAACATAAATGTGAAGATACTCAAAATTCAACCAAATGAAGTGTCACTATTTTGGCGGATACCAAATGCCACTGCATTTACGTGTAATAATGTCAAGCCCTGAACAAAAAAAAAATCAATCCAACATAAGGTTTAACATTTATTTACATTTTTGGGGTGAAAAAAATTCCTTGTGTGGTACTCAAGATTATGCCGTTATCTTTGCACTTACGTTTCCATAGAAACCATTATCAAGAAAGTGTATCTAGCAGCAGCAAACAAGCTAAAGCTGAAAGCAATGTGGAGTTATGAATGATTATTTAATAAATGCATATTATCATAAAGCTGTGTTCAACCTTGTGTTTTGGGAGGTTGTTGAATTTGCTCTGGGGGCCGTAGTTTGTAAAACTAGTTTGGAGCTTTGTAATAGAACAAACTCACATTGGAAATCTGATTGGTTTGAACCTGGCACAATATTTACAGCGCATCCGGAAAGTATTCATAGCGCTTCACTTTTTCCACATTTTTTTATGTTACAACCTTGTTCCAAAATGGATTAAATTAATTTATTTCCTCAAAATTCTACACAATACCCCATAATTACAATGTGAAAAGATTTTTTTTTAAATTGTTGCAAATTTATTAAAAATACAAAACCTGAAAAGTCACATGTACATAAGTATTCACAGCCTTTGCTCAATACTTTGTTGATGCACCTTTGGCAGCAATTACAGCCTCAAGTCTTTTTGAATATGATGTCACAAGCTTGTCTTCGGGGATTTTTGCCCATTTCTCTTTGCAGTACCTCTCAAGCTCTATCAGGTTGGATGGGAAGCGACGGTATACGGCCATTTTCAGATCTCTCTAGAGATGTTCAATAGGATTTAGGTGTGGGCTCTGGCTGGGCCACTCAAGGACATTCACAGAGCTGTTGTGAAGCCACTCCACTGATATTTTGGCGGTGTGCTTTGGGTCAATGTCCTGCTGGAAGATGAACCATCCAGTATTTGATCACCTCCCTGACTAAGGCCCTTCTCCCCCGATCACTCAGCTTAGATGGCCGGCCGGCTCTAAGAAGAGTCCTGGTGGTTCCAAACATCTTCCACTTACGGATGATGGAGGCCACTGTGCTCATTGGAAATTTTTCTGTAACCTTCCCCAGCCTTGTGCCTCGAGACAATCCTGTCTTGGAGGTCTACAGACAATTCCTTTGTCTTCATGCTTGGTTTGTGCTTTGACATGCACTGTCAAACCTGCGACCTTATATAAACAGGTGTATGGCTTTTCAAACCATGTCCAATCAACTGAATTTACCACAGATGAAGACTGTGAATACTTATGTACATGCGATGTTTCAGGTTTATAAAAAAAATGTGGTAAAGTGAGGCGCTACGAATACTTTCCGGATGCACCGTAATCTTTCGGTGAACCTGGATGAGCAAGCAGTTCTTCTAAGAGACATGTTTTTGATTTAAACCTGTATTTTTTTTCCCTTCATAAAAGTACAATTAAAGAATTATTTTTTTTTTTTTTTTTACATCACAAATAATGTTTTGACTATTTCCTATGTAGAAGAAAAATCTTCTAGGGAAAGTCCGATTTCTTATAGTTGCTTAAATTAAATAGTTGTAAAAAATAATAAAAAAAAGCTTATTTTTATCTGAGAGAAAGACTTGTTAATTCTCATGAAGATGGAGGAATATACGGGTTTATCAAAATGGCTTCAGGTATCAAGAACTGCAGTGAGAAGCATTATCAAGAAGTGGAGAAGAACACCATGCTTCTGAAGACCCAAAACTTGAGCTATTTTAGCCATAAAGATGTTGCCTATATGGAGAAAAAAGGGGGGGGGGGGGGTGATTTAATGAGTTTGGTACTGGGGATCTCATCAGCAAAACAGAAAAAAATAGATTACTAGGATTTTGCAACACAACCTCAGACATTCTGCAAGAAACCCTGGTTCTTAGTTTCCTGCAACTAAAGTGAGAGTGGTCTCCACAAAGCCTTAAATCTTGCATCTAGACTTGCATCTAAATCTGTGCAAGGACACCAACGAATCAATAAGAGCTTGAGAAATATGCTCAGGAAGAATGTGCTATTATTCCTCAAAAGACATGCTTGAGACTTGTTGCGAACCACAGCAAACGAGGGTTGATTATTTGACCAGTAGTTTCCATTCTTGATTATACTTGTTTTTATTTTGTTTTAAAAGAACTACAAGCTTCCAGAATTATTAACTATTATGTTTTAAAATGTGCATTTTCACAGAGAGGGCGGCTTTATATAAACATAGCATATAGAATTTATTTATTAATTTCTATATAATGTCAATAAAAAGTATTTTAAAAAATCCGTTAGTTGGTGCAAGAGTAGAAGAGTTAGTTGGAAACAGATTCTTGTGGTAACCCCTAAACTGGAACAGCCGAAAGTTAAACGTTGACGTGCAATATTTAGGCATTCAATAGTTTGAATAAAATAGTTTAATAGAAACACATTCAAAATCTACACCTGTCTGTCAGTAATATGGAACGTAACTAAAACGTTCAAAGGATCCTTAACCAAAATTAAAACGGCAAAGAAACGCAATGCAGCATTTTCTTCTGTATCTCTCCTTCTACAGAGGGCGGCTTGCTTTCAATGTAAGAACTGAACTCTTACTGACATCTAGCGGCCAAGCTCGTAATTTGTTAAATCAGCGCTGATTGTCACCCCAGGTGTTGAGTCTCTTAAACACGTTTTGCTGTTTGATAGTCTGTATTTTCTGGCCGTTTTTATCGACTGTTTTGTGAATATGTTTGTTAAGTATTTATTCGTTTTAATTGTCATTCCTATCTGCGCTGGAGCCGAACCGGGTGAGACTCAAGTAACTTTAGTAACATTCGATTGTTTGGTGAAGTTTGAGAAGGCTTCTGTTTTTTCCCAATAGAATTCACTACAAATGTAAGTTCCTCGGTAAAAGCAAGCTGCATTTTTGGCAAGGGCTGTGATGGTAAGACTTTTTCAATACATTAATTTATATTTTAACACTGTTTACTTTAAGTCATTGGTTTTGTACTTGAATGCCTAGAAAGGCGCTTTAAATTAAATGAAATGTAGTATTATTATAAACATTTGTAATTATTACCAATTCTAATCAATTATTGCTATTTCAAACCTTATGACTTGTGATAACATTATGGTTATCTCTTTGAACAGTGATAGCTTTTCACAGATGCAAAAGTAACCTCACTGTAGCCATAACATTTGAGTATTATCTCTATTATTCTTGCTACTTTTATTTGGAGGAGCCTTTCTTGTCACTGAAGGACACCGTACAGCAGTTATAAAACAGCAGAAGGATGGTTACAGAGAGGCCTGTTTTAACAAAAAGATTAAAAGTTTTAAGGACAGGACTATAACTGTGTCTCAATCTGAAGTGTGTATCCTTCGAGTGCGTATTTCAAATCCTCTTGTGGCACAATGCTGAACGAAGGCTGTTCCATTTTGCCAAAACTCAAAGGTTTCTTCAAATGACTAGGAGGACGCATGGCTACAATCCTTCTCTTTGTGTCTTCAGATGTCCCAAGATGCTTTTTTTGATGCTGTAGCCTCCAGGAGTGTGGGTAGGCTGTGTCCTCAGAAATCTAGAACATGGATTGAGACACAGCTTACGTCATACATCAGGAGGCAGGAGTGTGATTGTAGATTTTTGTTTTTTATGCAGCGTTTCTTAGATTTTTAGTAGCTATACAATACAAAACATTTGTATCATTTTTGAGTACAGACAGGGCAATAAAATTCACATGAGGGGAGAGGGTATGGTATGGTCATGTGATCAGAGTATTTAGGAAAGACCAGACGACTGAAGAGAAAAGATGGTCAGGTTTGATTCAGCAAACCACTTGTTTTACTTATGGAACTGAAATAAAGCAGCTTTTGCTGTTTCCTCTTGATTTCAGACGAGAAAACCACATGAGCTAAATGCACAAAAATCCAATGATGAGATTTTGGGTATGTCTAGAGAATGGGTAGCAGCTGATCTAAGAGACCAGACAGAGAAATTAATAGTAATGGTTTGATTTCGGTGAGGGAGATTGACAAAGTTAGGGAGTAATACTAAGTCTCTAAATCTGAATGAATGGAGCTTTCCTGTGGCTCAGTTGGTAGAGCAATGCAAACGTTTGTGTTTCATGTGAAATTTAAGTAGCTTTGGATAAAAAAAAAACTGTAATGTAAATGTAGTTATGGAACGTTTGTCCTTTGACGAAGATGTTTGGGAAGCAGTTGTCAAAATTTCAGTTTATTTGCTGTTTACCTTGTGAAAACTTACTGAAAACTATGAAGAGAGAAAGGACAGGGCACCTTTGGAGTACAATTGTGTATCCATCGCTTAACAATGAAAAGCAATGCCAAATTTTTGAAAAATGAACCCCACAGCTTGAAGATATGTAGTGAAGAGGAGGGAGCCCAATACAGAGTCCTGATATAATCAATAGGGGTATAAAGATTCACTCTGTTCACGATACGATACATACCTCGATATTATGTCCACGATGCAGTGTGTGTAACATTATTTTACAACACTATTTTCTGCCAACTCTGTTTATACAACAAAATATCCTTGGAAAAATGAGACCACAAAGTTAAGAAGTCTACGGTCTAGTTTGATCGTCATTTGATAAATTCCATCCACTAGGGGGCTGTGTAAATATGTAAAAAAAATGAAGAGAGCTAATGTTATACTCCTTCTTGTTTAAAATTTGAGTAAATTATAATTGTCTCTTTGTAAATATTACATAAAAGAAAAGGTAAAGAAGTTTCAGAATTGACTAGAATGACTTCAAGAATCCTAGACCATATCTCCCAGAAGCTCCATGATGTGTTTTTTGACAATTTTGTACTGCGATCAATTGTGCCATGATATATTGATGAAGATGTGTTGCTCCCTGTGTTTTCAGAGCTGGCTGGCATCCGTGTGTTTGCCCCAGAAGAGGAGGAGGAAGAGGAGGAGGTGAAGAGCCGCATCATAGGTGGACAGGAGGCCTGGGCACACTCATGGCCATGGCAGGCCTCTCTACAGTACACCGATTTGCCAGCCTGTGGTGGTGCCATCCTCCACCCGCTGTGGCTTATTACTGCCAGTCATTGCTTCAAACGGTGAACCAATGTGGTTGTGGGTCATACTCAAATATTTCTAGTTTAGGAGCAAAAACTTCTACCAATTCATCTGTCTGCTGTGCACTAGATGGATTGCTTGTGCGTTTTAAAATAATTTATATGCAACAATGGCAACTGGTTAAATCGCTAATCTAGAAAACTGTGTAATGAGCAGGCCACTTTATTAGGTACACCTGTCCAACAGCTTGTCAAGGCAAATTTCTAATTAGCCAATCACATGGCAGAAGCTTATGCATTGAGTCAGGATCAAGCTGTTCAAATCAGAATGTAGAAGGTGATTTAAGTGACTTTGAATAGGGCATGGTTGTAGGTGCCAGATTGCCTGGTCTCAGTAATTCAGAAATTGCTGGTCTACCGTTTCTGAGGACCACTGAAATTGGAAAATAGAAGTTTGAAAGAAGTTCGGTCAGATGAGCCTCGATATCTGCAGCGACATTCACATGGTAGAGTCAGAATTTCCTGTCAACAACATGAAAATATGGATGCCTCCTGCATTGTATCAATGGTTTAGGCTGGTGGAGGTGTATTGGTGTAGGGGATGGGTGTCGGGATCCATTCCTGGAGGGCAGGAGCCCTGCAGAGTTTACTTCCAACCCTGCTCAGAGAGACCCACACCTGAAGCTTTCAAACAGCATGAAGGACCTATTGAGCTGCATCAGGTGTGTTTAGTTGAGGTTGGAGCTGTGGCCCTCCAGGAACTGAGTTTGACACCCTTGGTGTATGGGGATATTTTCTTTGTACACCTTGGGCCCATTAGTACCAAATGAACATCGCAAACTCTCTGAAGAATGCTTCAGGAAGGCAGAGGGGGTCCCACCATTTGCTAGCTATGTGTACCTAATAAAGTGGCCGGTGAGTGTGTGTTAAACAAATCTAGTGTTTTACGTTTTGTACTCATAATGTGCCCTTCTATTATTAAGAGCACACAATGAGATAAGGAAAGCAGATTAAAGCATTGGCTTTGGCACATCCACTTAGACAAGCCTTCTTTTCATTTCAAAAAACAAAATTATTTTGTCTAGAATGCTGAATTATGTGTCTCACAGGATGATCTGGTCCAAGTTCCTTTAATACAATGTCTCCTGATGGCTCAAATTGTGCTGACTTAAGTTATTTAACAGATTTTCCCCCCTGCAACTACTGCACTTGAGCTTGCACAGGACTGATCTATGGACTCATTAAATTGTCCTCAAAGTTGGCAATTGCGTACCTCCTGAGCAAATGAAAAGAACAGCCTTACTTACTAACTTTATATTGCTGGAATACTAACAATTGACACATTCGTTGGGTGGTGCACTAGCCTGTTGCCAGTTGTTTATAATAACTCGCCAATGTTTTCACCTTAATTTAAGAGCTTTTTTCGTGTTTGCAAGCAGTTATAAAAAAGCCTCTTTGTGGACCGTTGTGGTTGGGATGCATGATCTGGAGAATCTGAACGAATCCTGTCGTCAGGTATTTGTCTCTGTACAGCTCCAGGTCTGCCTTCAACATCTTTACCATTTATCTGTTTGGTCCAAAGACAATACAGGTGGAAGAAATCCTCCCACACAAGGACTACAATACCAAAACCAATGAGAACGACATTGCACTGGTGAAACTGGAGAGTCCTCTGAAGTTCAATGAGTGTGTTAGGCCTGTTGGCATCTTAGACCACAATTTGCCATCTCTGGAAAGCTGCACTGTGACTGGTTGGGGCGCCATCAGAGAAAGTAAATTCAACTAGTCATTCATGAGCAGTATAATGGGTGATGAGGGATTAGAAGTTTTTTTTTTTTTTTTTTACTTTACAGATGGTCCTCGAGCTACCACACTTCAGGAAGTCAATGTAACTGTGTTTGAGCACCAAACGTGTAACCGATATTACTCCGGGAAGATACTTCCATGTATGTTCTGTGCTGGACTCGATACTGGAGGAATGGATGCATGTCAGGTACAATCTTTGAGTCCATAACAAATGTTTTTTTGTGGGTTAATGTTGTTATCATCACTATAATGAATAATGGTCAGTATGTCCGCGTTATACCAGTTTGATGTGTTCAGGGTGACTCTGGTGGCCCCCTCTCATGTTTCATGGGTGAGCGGTATAAGCTTGCTGGAGTAGTCAGCTGGGGTGTTGGATGTGGACGAGCCCAAAAACCTGGGGTCTACACCTCACTGTCCTACTACAAACAATGGATTGAGTTCTCAATAAATGGTACAGACATTAAAATGTAAACTATGCAACAGAGGCTGCTCATAACGTGATGTTTTTCCGTGTAGGTGGACCTGTTTCTGAACAGTCTAGAGGAAATTTGTCTGGTAAATCTCTCAAATATTCACTTTTTAATTGTTTTGGCTGTCAAGTCATGTCCATTTCCATCTTTAGCACAGTGTGGGCAAACAAAGGTGGAGCCTTGCCAGCTTCCCAGTGGCTTTGCCCAGTTAGCACCATCTAAGGATGGTTCGTTCAAGGTGGAGAATGTGAGTGAGGCATGTGCTATCGGCTGGCCTTGGCAGGCCAGTCTGCAGAGCAGGGACACTCATTACTGCAGTGGGGTCTTGGTGCACCCGCGCTGGGTTCTGGCTCCTCGTCACTGCCTTGCCAAGTAAGATATCTACTTTTGCTTCTTTCATAGTGAACGTTGTAAAATGAATGTCATTCCCCAATCCAAATCTTACTTTCTCTGATCTTGAATGGAGGGAGTGATGACTCTTTGATGGTAATTTTGGGGAGAGAGAGAGAGAGAGAGAGAGAAATGTCGAGTATCAGATTTTATTTTTGACTAGGAAGGATTTAATTTTTAAAATAGTTGAATGTCCAGAATACAATGAGTTAATAGCTGTATTTCCATTCGCCTAGTTTTATGCACAGTTTCTAATTTCGCATTAAAAACCCTAAATGTAAATGCCAAGATATGCATACAAAAAAGTATGTGCACAACTGAGTAGCATAAACTTTTAATCCGATGTAAAAAAAAAAAAAAAGTGCATAAACTTCAATGAAAATTAATTTACTAAATAGATCCCTATGCAATGGGGATTACTGGGCATCATTAATGGAATAATCAACAGACTGATTTCATTGTACAACATCTGAAATGTTTTTTCTAAAATTCCTTAGCCAATGTCTATCAAAGTGTTTCAGGATCACCTCCAAGAACTGTTCTATGGCGTAAGTAAGTTACTATATCTGAAAAAAGGGCTTCTTCTAATGCAAAAACTCCCCATTTGTCTTTTGATATTTACCGTCAGTTTTTCAGAAAGTGACTATTTTGTTCTCTTGATCCTTTTATGCAACATTCCAATTGTAAAATTTAAGGCTAATGTTAATGTATGTCTAAACAACTGATTCAACAACAGCAAAGGGGCCTCAAATTGGTTGTAAAATAATCGATGACAAACGAAGTTGGTAAGCGTCTGTATCTTGGAATTTCGCTTAATTTGAGCTTCTGAACGTGTGTTCAAAATAAAAGGCAACACTATTGGAGTTCATAACGATGCTGATGATAATATAGAAAAAAAGTGATCAGCACTATCAAATAAAATGTGTACAAATGTAATCTATAACCAACATAATCTATAATAAAGGAATGTGCATTTTACTATTGTAGATACAATAACTGATCTTTCCTGTCCCGTACTAAGATGGCGCCTTGACGATATATGTGCCAGGCTATTAAGGTATCTATGTTGTATCTGCTTCAGTATAAATGTTGCTCTGCGCTTCTTCAAAAGAGCTGGAACAGCACATCTTGAAACCCCAGTCTGCTTTGAAATCTTTGTCTGGGAAAGAATAATACACAATAACTAGCTTGTGTCTTGTTTCTGAGCTCAACCTCACATTGGAATCAGAGTTTGGCTGTAATTCCTAAAACTATGGTATGATATATGATTACAAACAATGACTGGCATTGTGTGCCATTGTCGTCACAACAGAAAACTGGCCAAACTCTGTGTTTATTCCTCGATTAGGCCCACCTATCTGTATAAATCAATTAATTTCCTCTATAAAGTTCAGGGCATTATTTATTTAGTCATTTTCCAACTCACTTATTCCCTTTTGGGGTCAAGGGGGTCTTCCGGTGCACATTGGTCGAGAGGTGGGGGTACACCCTGGACAGGTCGTCACTCCATCGCATTTTCAGGTCTTATTTCTTCAGAAAAAAATTATGTGGCGTTTTATAAACCCTTCTGTTCAGATTTAAGAAAATTTGGTTTTATGTATAAGCAAACTTAAAGGCAAATTATGGGTAACTTTGGCAGATGTGAGCAGAACAAGTTGATTTAGAAAGATCAATGTGTAAAGCTCAAACTACAAATGTTATTCATGCATTCATTTCCATTACCTTGCTATGGTTAAAGTGGGTCCAGGGTGTCTGCTGGATTTCTCATATTTGATGACGATTAAAGCAACCAAACAAGCGAATACTTATGGATTTGACCCAGTGAGATACAGCCTTTCACAGTGTAGCTCCTGGAAACCAGCCTTATCAAATTAATTAATGTCTTCTTGGCTTTGTTGAAGTTCAGTGTATGGCCAAAACCTGCAGGCGATTGGACTATAAACTTAATTTACAAGAACCATACAAGACCAAGACCCGTCTTGATTAAAGCAGCAGTGTTGGTGTTCTCTTCTAGTGGCTAATTTGTTCTAGACCTGGCATATCCAAAGCTTTTACTGGAGGACAGCAGCCCTGAGCCGTTTAACGTCAACCCTCAAGATGCTTCCGGATCAAATGAGTTAGAAGCTAGACTGGCACAAGTACTGAACCAGACCATGTCCATGTGCATGGCTGGAACCCTTCAGGTATGACTACTGAAATGCTTGTTTAACGCATAATTTTTTCTACAGGGCTGGTGACATAGTGGTTCTGGGAGCCCATGACCTCAACATATTTTCAGGTCAGACGGTAGCCGTAGAGAGTGTGCAGAGTTTGACCTTCAGCAGCACCTTCCCTTTGGTGAATGATCTGTCCATGATTCGGCTCTCTGCTCCAGCTCGAATAGGTACAGCAGCATGGTACCCTCTGTGTGTCTAATATGGTCCTGTTTGGGTAACGGTGTCTCCTTCTTCCAGGGTCTTTGATATTCCCTGTGTGCTTAACCGATAAAGATGAGGACTTGGTTCATGAAGACGTTTCTTCGTGTGTGACAACAGGTTGGGGAACAAGAAAAGCAACCTGTAAGTGAACAGGTTTTTGGGGGTGAAATTACTGTTGCATATACTCACTAGAAATCTGGTGCTTCATAAATGGTGTTTGATTTAAAATCACTTTTCACAGGTTTGAAGTTGTTTTTAATTATGTTTTCTCAAGCATGACCTCATTGCCTCAACCTAGCACCTAATTAAGGGAATATATAATAATATATTCCAGAGAAGACAGGAGAGGGCTTGAAGTCCAAATATTGACTAAGAGTTTCATGAATAACACATTACAGATATATCTGGGTGAACTAACTGCATTACACAACAGCAACGTGTGACAAAAACTCCCGTCGCAATGCGTTAGTTTTCACACCCCTTCCTTGTGGCCTGGCCTTATATATGTTCTTAAAAAATGCAAATTAGTTGGGGCGTGGTTCCGTTTGCATCGTGAGCCGTTCACTTCCTGTAATGGTGGACTGTCTTAATCCTCTGCACAGAGAAAAAGGCACTCGGTTGTGATAACACAGGTCTATAAAAATATCCTATTGATTAAAGTCAAGTAACAAAAGAAATACACAATTATCACTCATTTATTGTTCAGTTTAATATTACACTTAATACTCAAATAATTATAACATAATACACCACATAATTAGAGAGAATGAAACTGGTGGGAGATACCTAAATTATCCTTCACTAACTATATGGTCTAGAAACAAAATCCCCTTTCCTCTGCCCGAATAACCTGAATGGCTCCTATGATATAATTTTCCAATATCTAAGTTAATCATCATTTTGATTTTAATTTCTAACTCATTAAACACCATTAATCCGATTTCCACGAAACTGGTTAAAACTCTTGAAAAGTCTTAATTTGTGATTCAGTGTAGATGCAATATTTCTGCAATGCATAAAACTTGGTTTAATTGTATTGACTATATGCTAGTGTTGCTGGCACAGCCTGAGCTAAGTGCCCTCTAGTGGACGGCATGTTTTAAACAAAGGCTTTTTCTGTATATTTGTCCAAGTCCGTGGTGGACAAAGTACACAAACCAAGTACTTGAGTTAAAGAAGAGATACATTAGGCAAAATATTACTCCAGTAAAAGTGCTTCCTTCAGAATTTCACTTGAGCAAAAGTATTTGCCTTAAAATGTACTTAAGGATCCAAAGTACTATGATTTATTATGGCTTTAATATACCATTATTATTTTGTCAAGACTCTTGTTTAAACAATATGTGAAAAGATTATGAACTAAAAAGCTTGAATCTAAAGGTCCTTTAGAATCAAATAAAACACGTTTTTAGAGCAGGACTTTTCAACTTAAGGTTAATTTTTAACATAGTTGCAAGTGTTTCACGAGTTTCTTTTACTATATTGTTCCTAAATATGTCTGTGTGTAAATATAGCCTGGTCGTATCAGATTACCGTAACAGAAACTAGTTTCGGGAGTTTCGCCATCATTTATTAAGGCACACCGCCCTCATAAAACGTAAGTAGATACCACCAATCGGTAACCAAAACAGAGCGGGTGCCATACCCTGATTGGCTTGTGCATGCTTGACCAATTACGTTTTTTTCCACTCCTAAAAAAAAACCTGATTTTGAAAATTGTAAAAATGTAGTTGAGTTAAAAAGTAAGATATTTGACATTTAGTGAAGTTAAAGTAAAAACTCTTCCGAAACTAAAATACTTGCCTAAAGTACAGAGACTTGGAAAAGCTACTTAAGTATTGTAACGAATTACATTTACTTCGTTACCGGCCCACCACTGGTCTGAGTCAATTTGATTGCCATACAAATATAAAAGCAGTGTCCGTACTTTTGGGCCCTATTGGATTTTGGCAAATATTCTGTTTTTTGCAAATGAACTAACATTTCTTTACAAATCTTGGCATGTGGTTCCGTGAGGTTTCTCTGTTTCATTGCAACAACCTGTTGTGGTCAGAGAATATCAGCCATTTTTAAATGGGTAATAACTTTTGAAAGCGTGAAGTTGCTTTTTAGCAAAGTGCCAGATTTGTGTTTCACTGAATTGGTTTAGGGCGACTTAAAATGTCTTCTGGTTCCCTTCCGACCATGTTTTATCTTTAAAATTTTTTTAAGCACAAGGTAATTGTTACATTTTCAAGGGTTGATTTCTCTTCTCATCAGTGGACCTACACCCTGATATTCTTCACATGGCACGGGTGAAGCCTCTTGCTGAGAAAAGCTGCCAGACGGTTTGGACGGAGAGTTTCAATGTGAAATCCCACCTGTGTATGGATGCAGCAGCCTCAGCCTCCTGCTTGGTACAGCTCTAAATTACAAGAAACCTCTTCGTATTCAATGTTGCTCAAGTATACAGCTCACTTAAGATTTTCTATGTTGCAGGGAGACTCAGGCGCACCACTCGTATGCACAAAAAATGGAGTTTACAACCTTGTAGGATTAACAGCATGGTCGAGCAATAAGTGTGACGCTTACAAACCAGCTGTTTTTACCCGAGTGTCTGCTTTTTATTCTTGGATACAAGCCTGCATCAGTAACGCCTAATGTATTTAATAAAGTTTATCAACCAAGTTATAAAGTTATTGTTCCCCATATTATTCAGAACATGGCTGCACATTAATCTGAATAAAGGGAAATAAATAGGGGCTTTTTGGTGTGAAACACTCACCTGTGTTTGCTAATCACTTGTATTTTTGTAAATAAATGTAACCTCTAACAAAAGATGTTATCTTCAAGACAAGATTACTGATCATTTTTCCAATATTTCCAATATATCTTATGTTGCAATTTAGGTTTTTTGTAAAATATTTTTTTCATAGTTTACTGTCAACCATAATATTAAACATGAAACAGAAATACAATAAAACATCTTAAAAGCTGTGTCTTGTTTAACCCTCTTGCACCACCAAACATGTTTTGTTTTACTAAGGAGATATAAATGTATAAGTTTGGAATCTTACCATTCTGTTTTGGTAAACTGGTTTTGTTCAATAAAAAAAAAAAAATCAAAATTTGATGCTCAGTGCCTGGTGTCTCTTATACAAGCTGAAGTCCCCACAAAAACTAGATTTTACAGCTATTTAAAGTTTTAAACAAGTTACTCTTAAATATTTTAACAGTGTTATGAAATTCACTCTTCAATGTGTTTGTTAATGCTTGGAACTACAATGTTATGCTATTGTACTCAATATATCTGTTTAACAAACAGCTTTAATGTTTATGTAATCATAAAAAACATTGTTTATTGCCAAAGTCTGGGGTTGGCCTGGAAAAATAAAACTAATCAAATCAAATGGGTTTAGTTGTTTAAGGTGTTGTCTTCAAAAGTAAAGCAGATGTCAATGTTAAGTAGTTGCTGTCAAATCTCTGAAAACTAGTGTGCATGAGCAATTTTGGCCTGAATATTTAATATTTATCCAATCTGATTTACTCAGAAATTTTTCCTTTTCCTAGTGAGAGTCAAGGAAAGGGGTTTGAAATAGAACAGAAGGTCAACCTTAAAACAATTCAACATAAGTTTATCCAGTCCAAGCTCAACTTCCCTTATGTATATGGAACTTTAAAAAAAAAGATAGGGGTTTAAGTTCTTTAATTCATTAGTTAAACTAGTATTTTCAGATATAGCAGCGCGTGTGTAACAGCACAGAGTTGAAATGTAATCTTTAAACTTATTAAAAACGGGTGAAGTGGATAAAATCCACTTTTGTTTTGTCATGCAATTCCTTTAGATTGTTGGAAAATATCATTTATTAAGAAATGAACACGGGTTTTGGTTGTAGAGGGAATACATTTCTAATTCTCAATTGCTGTAGGAGAAATTATTTTTGTTTGAATTTCATTATATTGAACTACGTCATCATAATACATAATGAAGAAATTGTGGATTTATTGTTACAAATGTGTATATTTTGATTTTTAAAAGATCTGGTATGTAAATTTTATATATTTTGTGACTATAGCTTCATATTTAATTAGCTTGTCTTTAACTGAGACCACCACAACTGTCCAGGAGAATGATTTTAAAAAATCAGCTATAACAAATATCCAATTCTTGAAACATGTATTACGTTAGAAGGATTTTTTTGCATAAAATATATTGGTGGTTCCATAATACACAAGTCTGGGAAAATCGTATTTGAAACATATTTTTTTAAGTTTAAGGCTTGTTTGTGGAACAGTAATAGAAATATGAAACCAGGGAAAAGTGCTGTTACAAAGACATTGTTTGATTAATTTGAGATACATGGTTGTTTCAAAAATTTAATGCATTTAAACCCCATTCCAGGTCACATCTGATCAGTGTTCCTCTCCAATTGAACTTAATTACTTCCAGGAATTATTTGCAAAAATAATTATTAGATAAATTGATTTATTTTGGTCTGGTATTTTCTGTTTTGTTTTTGAAGCGTCGACGATCACGTGTTAACCCTGAATGAACAGAACAAATTGTTCAAAAGAATCGATTCCCTGTTCTGAATCGCACTTCAATCCATCCAAATTTCAAACTCCGCCCCTTTGATTCTACTTTATTTTTCGAGAGACCGTTGGCGCTTGATTTAGAGGAACAAGAGTTATACCACAACCCGCTAGCAGGCCGCCAAGATGGGGGATACAAAAACGTCCAGAAAGTTGTTTTTAATCAGCATGGCGCTGATTTACGTGTGCGCCTTCATCTCCATCTATGTTCAGATTCCAGGTAGGCAAGTTTCTCGCGTTCTTGAGGAGTATGTATGTGGTGTTTGGGTGCGGCGCTTATGAATGGCTGCGGTTCTATTTGAACTTGAGCTTTTGTGATGGAGCGCATTAGCAAACATTTATGAATTCGTTTATTGAATGCCTATGTGGCGCTGCATACACAGAGCCATGTGTGGGTCAGTTTGGGTTTGCCCTACGCACTCAAACACCTCGTGCATTCGCTTCTCGTTGAGGGAAGTTTCATATTTGGTATTTGAACGTGGCCTGTGCTAGTATCTACCAGCCTTCATCAAGTGCTCCACATGGGGCTGATGTTTGGGATCCTCGCCAGTTAATGCTGACTGTGCACTGGAGTGCCCCATGTCTCTGATGTGCCCCATCCATATGTTTCACCCAGTTCACCATGCTTAGCATTTTAATGGCTAATTGACCACTGTAAACCCGTGCCTATTGCAGACTACCAATTTTTCATGAATTATGGTATGGTGGAAGCCTAATTTGTCACCTAATCTTCACATACAAATATCTGTACTCCATCTTATTGCATGGAGTTGTTTCTCAGGATTAGTTTTATTTTGTTCTGATTCATGACTGATGTGGATGAAGGCTCACTGTTGGTTAAAAACAATGTGGCTGATAAGTGTGTTTACGATCACCCAAGAATAGAAAACCCATCCATTTTGTTGATTTTGTGCAATACAAATGTTTAATGCTCTGTATAAACTGGGTTTCAAGGGAGTACCATTGCCAGTTTTTCAGAGTTTTGTCATGGCTGTCTTGGTATGGCATGACTCAACTCATCATGGTTCACCTTTGGGTTTCCAGGACTTTCTGTATCCTCTTTGTGTGGCTTGGTTACGAACGTGACATTGGGTTAATTTGAGGCTTTTTCCAAGTTGGGCCGAAGGCTGCCATTGAGGGGTTCACATGTGAACCGATCTTTTCTGTACAGCTGTCAATCACAAGGCACGGTGCCGCCTAGTTTTTTTTTTTTTTTTTTTTTAGTGAGCCATCATGAACAACATTAAAATAACCTTGAACCAAAAATGTATAGATTTCTTTCAAAAATCATTAAAACTATGTGTGTTGATAGCGTAATTTCTGAGGAAATGGTTTGTAAAATGTAAATTTTCCCCCATAGACTTGTAATGGCTGACAGCCAGCATCATGTGCGCAGTTGTCTTGGTTTTAGGGGTGTAACGGTACGCTAAAATCGTATTCGGTTCGTTACAGTGTCTTGGAGAGCTCGTTTCGGTTAATTTTCGGTACAGAACAATAAGAACTAACAAAATCTTTATTTTGAAAAGCTGCCAATACACAATAGAATTCTTGCATAAAATAAATAAAAGTGACACATTTGGGTGATAAATTGCACACTTTATAAAGAAAAACACATTTTTTTAAATAAAAATAAAATACTGCAACTAGTTAGGATAGATTAACCTATCCACATTTTCTGAAGAGAGCACAGATCTGGTTGCAGTGACAATATCTCCAGCAGTAGAAAATGTTAGATGTGTTGCCGGCCCGATCTCCGTGGAACAATGTCGCCATACAACTTTAAATTTATCCACTCGTCTATCCCCGTTATGTATTTTAACAGAGAAGTCAAAGTGTTCCCAAACAGGAGACCGTAGTGAGGTGTCTTCAAGCTCTGGCTTCCCTTTCTCTGTTGCCATTTCTCAGTCAGCTAACCGTGCAGCTCTACTGTGCGTCACTCAATAGCGTCCGTGCGGAAACTCGTCTAGGAACATTGTTCCGCTGCGCTTAATATTGCGCTAATAATAAATATATATTATTTATTTTAAAAAATATACCAAGTGTACAGAACCGAACACACCGCACCGAAACGGTTCAATACATTCCAGTGAACCGTTACACCCCTACTTGGTTTGGCTTCCCTCCGCCGGCCATGTGAGAAACACTTGGCTTAGACATGTCACTCAAGACGCGCCGATATGTCAATTTAGTTCATCTTGGTGGCCTCATAAGTAATGGGACAGAAATGCACAGTCCTACCATTAAAAAAAACACACAAAAGAAGAAGAATAAACACAAAGCACTGAGCGTATGCAACAGAGAATAATCAAAACCTTCTAAAGAGTGGTATTTTGTTATCCGTCTGTTGGTCCCTCCATCTCGCCCCAGTACTGACATTGGATTTATTCAGTAAATAAGTTTCCATCATAGTTTATCAGATAAAATGTTTATCCTACTCAGCTGTGTGCATAATATATCTGCCAACAACGCAAAGATTGTGGGTTCAAATCTCAAGAAAGCAAATGTAAAAGAGAGTATTTGTGTTGTTTCCTGTAGGAAGTCACTAAGAAAATGTGGGATGAGTGACTCTTTTACGTTCTACTTGCATCATCAAAGTACCACACCAGTATGTACAAGAACAGATCGACCACTGTGAACCTCAGGCTCAGGAAAGGGTTTACCATTTACAGTTGATTCAATGTAAATAAATGCGAAATGGCAACTTTGCAAAATGCCTTCAAGATGAAACATCATAGAGAAATGGATGTTGCCATAGCAACCATTTTAACATATCTCTAAAACTAATCCTTGGCTGAGATATTGATATGAGGGTGGGTTAATATCACTCATATTGGCATTAGGAATCAAAGCGCACCTTGGCAACCATTCCATTTTGCTAATAAAAATGCATTTAATTATCATTTTTACAAGACAACAAGTTTGTGCAAACTTTAGCCATAAATGGCACGTTTGAACATCTGTGATTGTTGGCATCTTGGGAAACCACCCAAAGCATGCCTTCAGGTTTGTTTATGAGCCTGTTTTGGGTGTCTGTGCATGCTGGGAGGTGTCAGAGAGTCACAGGACTGGTTTTACTGTGTTTCATTGATGTTTCACTGGCACTGAGCAAATACAACATAGTGGAGGGCCACATCTTTCTTATAGACACTTTTCCTGCATAGAAATACAAATTCTCCCGTGAGTTTCCAGGTCTGAAATAAGCTCTAAGATGCCAAAGAAGAAAAGAAGCATACTTTTTATAACAAAGGCTAAAGAAAATCACAAATAGGCCAGAATGCATTCGCTATGCCATAAATCCCAGTCTTTTTTTCAGGTTTGTATGGAGATAATGGCGTTCTCCCGGTGCGCCTGCAGATGCCAAATCCACAGCGCCCCCTCCTGGAGCAGATCCAGTCCTCCCCTTCTCTTCTCTGGTTGGCTCCGTCACTTCACCTAGAGCCCCAGCAGCTCCTGGAAGTCATCAGCTTACTGGGGGTGGCTCTGAGCCTGGCTGCAGTGCTACTAGCACGCTTTAGAGACAGTCTGCTCTTCTTCTGCCTCTGGGCGCTCTATCTCTCACTCTATACTGTAAGTAACGTACTTTATATTGTGCCATTTGTTCATTATATTTTCAATTTGACAAATTATAACTAACAATTTTTGCCAAAACTATTTAATTTCTGTAAAAAAAAATAATAAATCCTATGTGTCACCAATTGTGCTTTGAAGGGGAAGAACTATGAGTGAATCATTTGCATAATTTACGGTAGATGCTGATTTTTCAAAATGAGAATTGTTGAAATGTAGACTCGCTTGTGTTTTAAATGCTCGAATAAAATCTAAAAAAAGTTTTAAAGCCAGAGTCATTCATCTTCTAACTTGCTTATTTCATTTTGGGGTCACGGGGGTCTGCGGGTGTTTATCTCCCTTGGACAGGTCGCCAGTCAATCTCGGGGCAACATTCACTCACACATTCACACCTATGGGGTATTCAGATTATTCAATTAACCTGATGCATATTTTTGGGAACGTTGGGGAAACCGGAGTACCCGGAGGAAACCCAAGCAAGCACAGGGAGACCAGCAAACCTCCTTCCAGGAAGGGCACTGGCTAGCCTCGAACCGACAACCTTTTAACTGGAAGGCCACAGTGCTACCCACTGTACCTCCTTTAAAGCCAGATTAATATCACTTATGATGTTTGGATTAATTGATTGGTTTGAGACCGTACAGTGGGTGCAATGCATTTTACTGTAATATGGCCTGCCATGATATGCAAAGTACGTGAAAATGATTTTCTCATAGCCCCTCCCTTAAAACTCACACAGTATGGGTGATGGAAAGCTGATTGTATGTATTTGGGACACTTAAAAAAAATGTTTCATTTACGTTTCATTAACATGATTTTGCGTTTCAAGGAATAAACACATATTGTCTTTTGGGTTTGAACCAGTGATCTTTGCATTGCAATATTTGTCTTCCAGCTAGTAATTAGTCCTATTTTTTACAAGACAAAGATTTGTTGTGTGCAAGGAGAGCTTGTTCTCCCGCTCAGCTCAGCTTAGCTGTGATTGTCGGGTGCGCTACGTCAGCTCTGGTTGGTTTACATATTAAAATCATGCGCACAAGCACATATTCTGAATAAAAATCTAAATACATTAACAGATAAAATTACAACCTTATGTGATGTAGAAATTGCATGTGTTTAAATCACGCTTTGTTTTTTTGAGATTACGATTATTTGCACAGCCCTACTCTACTGTTATATTACTTATATGTTTGGTAAAAAGTGAAATAAAAGTCAACAATACCAAGATGCCTGATCAGTGTCACTCCACTGGTCACGATGCGGGGAATTGAGAACTTAAATGCGGGAGCTGATGATAAAGTTTTACAACACAGTGGACACACCACAGAAGGTACATAAACAGTGTCTCAGAGTCGACTCTTTAGTGTTAAAGACACAGAGCACTTTCACATTAAAACTACGTTATTCGCTGCACAAAAGGTCATTTTAAAAATGGATGAAATGGGCATTTTAAGAGATTGAATTAAACGATTGATGGGATTCAACCATAAGGAGGTAATTAATGGTAAAAAGTCCTCAAAATGTTACAACTCTATTACTGTATACACTTTGCTCACTTTTGACAAGTGTTTTTGTTTCAATAGGTCGGAGGAGACTTCCTTCATGCAGAATGGTGAGTACTGTGCTGTTTGAGGTGCATTCAGAACTCCAACCAAAACCAAGCAACACGCCACTCCTCACCTGCATATTGTACTGCACGACTCAGTTTCAATAAATATTGAAATATTTATTAGAGCATCATTTTTATTCTTGATTATTTGGATCAAAGCTCAATTGCTCTCATAAAAATCACTCTATTACCATCAAATTCATGTCACACACAACTCTTCTAATGATTCAATTCAGTGCAAATCATCAAATTAAACTCACGTTATTACAAAAAATGTAAATAGTTAATTATTGTGTGTGTTTTGTCAATTCTCAATAAAGTTAAAAATAATTGTTTGTTGATTGATGTTTTACATTTTTGTAGCGGGTCGATCACTTTGACTCTGTCGTTTTAAAAGTAGCTCGCAAGCTGAAAGAGTGTGAGCACCCCTGCTGTAGAATGTTAGTGTTTGCTTAGATGATGATGGCAGCAGTAAAAATGTTAATCACTGAATTTTGACATGGCTTGACACTGACTTAACGCGCCAAGTGGAGATGCTGCAGCTTAGTTCACTATTCTTAATTACCCACACTTAAAAGATATATGAAATGAATACTTAAAATAATTAGGAAGCACTGATTCCAGAGTTGCATTTAAACAATAAAATGGAACTAATATAATGCTTTTGGTTTGAGAATTTAGTTTGAAGAGTACCACAGGCATCATTAGATTTAAATAAAAAAAGTAATGTGCATGCATCTAAAGATTAGGAATTCTCTCTCTCTCTCTTAGGGATGTGTTGCTGTTGGAGGCTGGATTTCTGGCTGTGCTTGTGGCTCCTCTGGGTTTAGTTTGTGGTCGCTCCTCTTACCGTTCCCATGACCCCGTGAGCTTCTGGTTGACCCGCTGGCTGTTCTTCAGACTGACTTTATGCAGCGGTGTGAGCAAGCTGGCCACCGGTGACCCTGCCTGGTACGGGCTCTCAGGTATGCTCAGTCAGTTAATCTTTAATAATAACAGTCATGTGCAGTTTACATCATTACGTTAAACAGCTGAGTCAACTACTGTTTTATGTACATCTGACAGATAGGGTTTGTCACGATTATGAAATTTGGCTGACTATTAATTGTCAAATAAATAATTGCGATCTGACGATTAATTGTCTGTTTTAGGGCCCTGGTAATTCATATTGCTTGTCAAAGTTGTAAAGCATTTCTTTAAATGCTGGTTTTTCCACAGTGGCTGCATTTCCTTAGCGATGTATCTCGTGACACTGTCGGTCAGTGTGCGCCATTTCATACTGTCGCTTTTATATTTTGTTACCCGTTCGAAGGCCTGCGCTATTGTCACCTGACTGGAAGTATGAGCGGCTCTGGATAACTTCAAAACTTCGGCGAACTCTGTTGGGTGATGTGATTCCTAAGATTTGTGGTGTTGGCAGCTTTCGCTGGTATTTCTCTCCTACAAATTTTACACACTGCCATCTCAACTTCTTTTGGCTGTCCTTTATCATCGGGTGTAAGATCGGCGCTGTCGTTTTCGGCCTCGAAACTAAATCCATCTTTGTTAACCTCTTAAGCCCGAGAGTCCCCGGTACCGCGGACTTGCCCCCTTGTGCGTTACATTTTCGCTCATAGCTCACTAACCCTGAGAATAACCCACACATATTAAATACTGTTGTGTTCAGCGGAAACTCCTCTAAAAACGTATCTAATTCAATTTCATATCCGTTAACCACAGCTCGAACGCCATGCAAATAAACAACAACATATCCGGAGTATAATTCATGACCACGTTTTTGTTTATGTGCGATATGTATCCACAATATAAACGGAAACACCAAAACCATGGCATCAAATGAAAGCTAACAACCAGCTGAATCCAGCGATATGCAACTCATTTACATTGAATGAAGTATGTCAGAGCAGGGAGCGAAAGTTCCACGAAAAAACGCCAGCGAAAACCAAACAAGCATGTAAATCTTGTCTTACCTTTGCCGTTTTTTCAACAAAAAGTTATTTCCATAGCGATAAAAGTCCGTTTGTTGTTATGTCCGGTTGATAGCTTCGCGGAAACGCCATTTTAGATTTTTTTCTGTTGCTCCGTGGCCTCATGACGTCACCAAATATGGAATGACTCCCCGTGCGTTAGAGGTGGTCTCTCCACGCTGCGCGTCGTGTGATTCGTTAGCGATCCCGTCAGTCTCAAAATGGTTGATCTCATTGGCTTGCATAGAATCAGAGCTTTCCAGCGATATATAGAGCTCCCGGATTGGACAGATGGTCGGGGGGTAGGGACACGCAGAAGCTCGAACGTCGACAGCGTTTGTGAATGAAAGGTTCCCAAAAGCGCAGCAAGATGGGGTAAATGAGCTTCCACCCCCCTTTTACAGCGTTTCTTTAGGAGCTTTTTTGCTGAAATCATGTCCCGTAAGCAAGAAAAGAAGACTATGAACGTAGCTGAAGCTTTGGACAAGATTTTTTCCATATTTCAATTAGTGCTGGGCGATATGGAAAAATTATATATCACGATATGGATTATTTTATATCACGATAACGATATATATCACGATATGCCACAATAAAGTACGTTTTCAGTTATTCTCTGAAAAGTTTGACAAAAATATCATTGCATACTGTTTTTTGCAACTTTATTTTGAAGTGACATTTAACTGAACTGTCACAAATGAGAAAAACTACATTTTAGTGCAGCAATGTAAACGTATCAAATGACAACAGATGTGGTGGAGGTAGAGCTACAGTAGCCTTCACATTTTTTTAACCACATCATAGTTATTTAAATAGTAATATCAAAATAAACTATTTAAAAAAAATAAAGTAATGGACCACACTGCCAGAGAACCATCCTTCTCTGCTTGGGCCCGGCATGCGTTATATAAGCGAGGCAACTTGACATTACTGAAGTGCTTACGACTGGGCATAACGTACCTCGGGTCAAGCACTTTGACGAGGTCTCGGAAGCTACCCTTCTCAACTGCATACACGGGGATCATGCCTTTACAACAGTAATGCAAGATGGCACATGTGATTTCTTTATGGCGCTGGGACGTTTTTTCATACGGTGTGCATTTTATGAAAGACTCTTTAATTTTAGGCTGGCTACATTTTTTTCTCGCCACTTGCCCGGGCTGTTTCACAACTTTCTTTACATCGCATTTCTTCGATTATCCAGTATTCTTTTTCGTGAACCTTCTTCAAGTGGTAAAAGAGGTTTGTTGTGTTAGCGTCGGGCGCGGAAACAGTTTTTTGGCAGAGTTTGCAGATGACTGTCTTCTGCTCTGTGTCTGAGCTCTTGAAGCCAAAATGCAAGCAAATCACTGACATACCCCCACGTTTCGGTAAAAGTACTTCTTGGGCTGCTGCCTGCGTAGCAGTTTCAATTTGTTGCGACTCCGGGCATTCATCTCTTGCGTCTCCGTCTTTGAGCACTCACGAGTTAACTAGCGTAAAGCATGTCGCAACAACGTAAAGCGTCACGTCGCAAAATCACAAGACGTTTCTTTGCGAAAAAATTCATTTTTATTCTTGATTGTCACTTATATAAAGGGTAGAGTATGCATTGCATAGCCACAAGACATTATCATACATTTGTCATAGCCTATTTAATGCAATATTTTCTTTAGTAATTGATAAAATTAGGTTAGAAACGATAGACGAGAAATAGGACGATAGACACTTTTCAATCGTCCCCACGATATATATCGTCATATCGCCCAGCCCTAATTTCAATTATTGTGCCAAACTGTGCCAACATGGATTACGCCTGAACTTTGTTCAATCAAAACCTTTACAGAATATTAGTTTCTTGTAGTATGAACACCAAACTTGCTACAGATGTCCTTGACATGTAGTTGTTACAATTGATTGTGTTTATTTGCTTCGTTATAAGTAAAATAAGGAGATATTGGAGGAAACATGTGTTGTGTTTTTTTTTTAGGCGGAGTTCATTTTTTAGCCATTCCAACATCAATTACTCTTACCCAGTGTTCTTGACTGTCAAATTAACTCATCCACACCACTCCCAAGAACCTATCTTCATTTTGATACCAAGATTTGCAGTTTAGGCCTTGTAAAAGCTGAGAAATGCCTTAAAAAGTAAAAGTATAGGATTTTCGGAAATAGGCCTCAGGGCTTAAGAGGTTAAATAACTGGGCTGCTCTAACTCAAAGTGATGGAGAAACCAACAGGGCAATATCATTTGAATGTAATCATTTGAATAATTGCTCAGCATAATGAGTTCAGAAGGAGACCGGTAGAAGTATAGTGCTGCAGGTACTACAGCGCCCCCTTGTGGCTTCTAATAGTACACAATAATAACGATCATCTGTAATGACCGCGATGAGACCAATTAATCGCGATAAAATGATTATTTAATAATCGTGACAGGCCTACTGACAGACAAATGCTCATTTGAATAGCAGCCCCACGGCACGTCCGTTCATATATGCCACGAGTCTTTGCAAAGGCTTCTATATATCATTATTTTTGACGTTTTTGTATTGTCTTTAGTAGAAGATCTAAGTGGAGGTTACACTGCACGTCTAAAGCTGAATTCACAGCACAGAAACTGGTTTTCTCTGTTTGGCCGCTGGAGTTTGTGAGTCAGTCATGGGGTTTTTCCCCTTTGCAGTTCACTTGCTTGGGAAGTTTGTTTTGGATCCAACAATAAGCCAGCCTTGATGGTTATCACCTCATTTGCATAAAGACTAAATGATTTGCATGACGTGTTTTTTCTGTGCAAAATGACAGAAGTATTGCATATGTTCTGTGACGCCCCTAGTATTATAAAAACATTTACTTTTACATGTAAAAAAATAATGTTCGGTTCTGATGGCTGGGCAAATTGTCATTTTTGTATGGATCGCATAAACGGATAATTAAGAGGCATTCATAGATTCACTTTATTTTGCTAAATCAAACATCAAGACACATCTCTAAAATTTTTAAATAAACAATTGTAACAATAAAATAAACAATTGTTGCAAGGTAGGCATGAGTTTCTTCAGCAGCGAGCAGATTAGCCCAGCAAGAAAGGTATTTAAGAAAGGCAAAAGTTATGGGTAGGTAGGGGTCCTGAAACCAGGAGCATCTGTGTTGCTTTTTGCATAACAACATCTTTTTTCCATCTTTGTCGTATTCATCAGCAAAGCCATCAAAAACAATCTACTCATAGCGCTGACCATTACTTCTTTGTGAGTTCCACCCTCCTCACTGATTGGATATTTACACAAAGGAGCAGTTCATAGATTCGATATTTGCTCGCGGACAAGTGTTTCATTCCTTGCAATCTGCCTTTTCACATGCATAAACTAATAATAATACACACAGGTTCAAAATTGCGTACCGAACTGTTTGATGTATATGTTAGAGCTGCACAATTAATTGTGTTTATAATAACAATTATGGATGTCACGATTACATAATCACTCAAAGGCGTGATTACAAAAAAAATGACCTAATTAGCTATCGCCCTCCGACAGAATAATGATGTGCGCAGTTCAAACTACTGTAGCTCCAGTTCAATTGGAAAAAATCCCAACAGATTGTGAAAGCAAAGAAACAAACATTTATTATGGTAGTAATGACATTGCGTGTGTGCCATGGGTGGTAAGTTTGTGGAGCGTATGAGAGCACTGACAGATGAGTGGTTCCTTTGTTAATATTGTAGCAGTGTTTTAGCGGTGATTTATTGTAAATATTATATTTATACTGTAGATCAGGGGTGCTCATTACGTCGATCGCGGCGTGAAATTGAAACAATATCAGCCGATCATCCATCCCGTCACAGTTCAGTAAAGTTAGCTGCAGATTCACGGATTCGGTTTTCTCTGATCAATAGCTCGAGACCAGAATGTTCTTAGTAAACAAATAATACCTATTTTTAATCTGTGTTATGTAGCGGACAAACTACAAAACGTTTTTTATCAAAACAAGTTTCCCTCGGCATTCGCAGAAACACATTACCGTCTATGAGCAACCCGCTGACATGGAATCGCTTAGGGACCGTCTGCAAATTATCAGATCCAAAATATGTTTTACCCAGAATATGCTTCATAACTTCATTCTAAATTGCTCTATTACAACCAAAATCACGCAACACGCCACTCCTTACCTGCATATTGTACTGCACGACTCAGTTTCAATAAAAAAATGAAAAATTTATTAGAGCATCATTTTTATTCTTGATTATTTGGATCAAAGCTCAATTGCTCCCATAAAAATCACCAAATTCAGTTCACACACAACTGTTCTAATGATTCAATTCAGTGCAAGTTATCAAAGTAAACTCACGTTATTACAAAAAAAATTTTAATAATTAATTATTGTGTGTGTTTTGTCAATTCTCAACAAAGTTGAAAATAATTGTTTGTTGATTGACGTTTTACATTT
>SRMA01025678.1:0-19542 GCA_007224835.1 Danionella cerebrum
TAAAATTATTTAATCAAAGTGTAATCTTCACTCATTTTCCTGAAGAAGAATTTCTTTTGATGGTTTGCATGTGTTTTTCTCTTCCCGCGAGCAGCAGGTATGCAAGCGTTCTATGAAGTGTCTTCCTGTGGCTCCTCAGTGACTGTGCCAGCAACCTCCGGCTCTGAGAGACACTTCTTCATCACTGCTGAGGAGGAATATTGGAATTACGCTCCATCTGGGACAAATTACATGGAAGGTGGACCTCTCGACCAAACTGATAGGTGCCAACTGTAACTAGAGGAGATTTAAATCTTTGAAATTCGAATTGAATCTAATGTTTAATCTCTCCTTTTACCTGCAGCGACTCTGAACCATTTTTCAGTCGTGATGGTGGCAAGTTGGGAGGAACATATCTAAAGGCTAGATTCAAGGGATACAGGGATCAAACATTTACTGAGGAGATACATCGCGCTGGCTCAGATTTGCATCTTGGAATTATGGGTAAATTCCTTGATATTCAGTTTTAATTTTAACTTGGCACGAGGAGAAAGTGACCATCCTTTTAATGGATAAGCAGGTCCTTAGTAGATCTTTAGAGTGCTCACCATTTAAATCAACAATTACTCCGTGGAACTCCAGTGGTTCAATCTTGCAAATTATTATTGGGTTTTTTTTTTTTTTTACAATAATTTTTACGTTTTATCCTTGTTTTTGGAGTGCAATTAACTCAAACGGCATGTGATCTTTTAGGATAACTTTCTGCGTTCTGTATCATACAAAGAGAAAATGCTGAATAATCTCTTCAATCCAGGTCCAATCATCAGAGCTGAGACTGGTGATGTCATCAATGTCAAATTTTTCAACAAAGCCAAGCACAACTACAGCATTCAGCCTCATGGTTTGCATTATGAGAAGGCCCATGAAGGAGCAAGGTATCAAGATGGTACGTCATAGACATCAGCAATGTTTAACCCAATATGGTATCTCTGTAAATAACTATTGTTTTTAAGATAAACCCTAATATTTATTCCTTAATGGGTTGAACTTTCATTTATATACATTGTACGGTTAATGCCGTTTTAATTAATTCAGGCACTGTTGTTCCCACACAATTTAGCTTCAATATTCAAGAAACACGTCCCATTGGGCGAATTAGACAGATTATTTATGCAAATAAAACTGTTTATAAAGAAATGCAAAATTTCTTTCATTTTGTGTCATTTTATTATCACTTAATTTATATACTTAATCAAATTACAACTTTTCTAGCTGAATGATTAACATATAATGTCATGAAAAACAGCTTTTAAATTGAGTGAATTTCTCTGCGAGTAAAAAAAAACAATAGCTGAAATAAAAATGTTTTCAACACACAATGGAAAAGTTTGGAAATGCGATTGGCTGGAACAGGGAAATAAGATAAAAAAAAGAGAATTAATAGACTCTGAAAGTGCTTTTTGACCTTATAGGCATTCAATCCTGTTGTTGGAAACAACTAAAATGACAATATAAGCTTTTTGAATACAAGGACAGGTACACTTTAATGTTAAAAATTATGATTACTTGTATGAACAGCTGGCACAGCATTACTGAATAGTAATTTCCTCCACATCCATCAACAATAAAACTCTAACTGATACAACTTTATCCATTCTTATATGACATCAGGCACCCATGGTTTTCAATCGAGGTCCGTTCACATAAAATGGTGCAAAAAGAAACTTCTTAGCTTCTATTTTTACATTCGATTACTTGAGATGGCTCTTAATAAATCCATTTTTAAATAATCTAAACCAGCTCTTATATGCGACTATTGTGGTTTCTCGAGTTATGACTCTTTTGAAATGGATTAGAATTAATTTTGTATTTATTATTTGAAAATGTGAAATTTGTCAAATTTAAGAATTGTCAGAAAACAATCATGGAGTGCAATGTAGCAGATAAGGCACAGGGATGACTTTGTGGGCCACAGAAGGAACCAGCTACAAAGATAACTCCTGAGGAGTACAACATTGGGACTGAAGACAGCGATTACACTGCAATTATAATTTTAATGACTTTTCATCTTCTCACCAGGTACTAAGAAAGACGGTGCTTCTGTATCCCCTGGCCAGATGTTTACATATCGATGGAGGGTTGTGGAAGGCCCGTCTGAAAATGATCCTCCTTGTATTTCATACTTGTATTATTCCGCTGTGGATCCAGTTCGGGATACTAGCTCTGGATTATTTGGACCCATTCAAGTGTGCAAGAAAGGGGTTCTTGATGGAAGTGGCCATCAGGTAACACATTTACAAACTCGTATGTTCACAAAACTAGGGGCTGAATAGGAACCTTGAGAATTTTTAGGAATTCCATAAGAATTATTTTGCAGCCTTAGTTCAAGTCAGACTAGAGCAAAACTGATTTGAAAGGGAACTCTATTGAGGTTCACTCTTGTCTTGTTTATTTTTTATTGTGGCTGAACTCTTTATCTATAAAGACACCAGAATCTTGTGTCTTTGTTATTGTAGAGCTGAAGAAAGCTGTGCTTTCAGGGGCTGACATACACAACCATGTCTTGTCGCTCAGCATCAAAGCTCTCTGCTAACTTGTCATGTTTCTTGTAAAGCATGGGAGGTTGCATAGAGTAAGCTATACATTCTATACATTTCTGGCACTGGGTTTTACCTCTACATTTTGTGTCCAGTCATGTGTTGTTATTTAAACATGATGAGTGAGATCTTGTTTGTGTTTCTTTCACTGGACAGTGGTTGGTTATTTGGACATAGCTGTGGAATATCTGCCTCTTTGTGCTGTGTGAGCACATGACTGGTTGTTATCATTGGCCATGTGCTCACCCGTTGAGTGTCTAACCCGATTCATCACTTCTACCTCATTCTCCATATGATTATCTCCCTTTTATATACCCCCATGTCTTAGTCTGTGTGGGTTCATTGCTAATGTTGGATGCATGAGTCTTTGTTTGTGCCTTGCTCCTGTTTTATAGTTACTTTTGCTTAAGCCTTAAGGTGTGATTATGTTTCCCCGTCAAGTCAAAGCAATAAAACTCTCCCGCATAGCTTGATGTGCACCCCCCAAAAACGTTATGCATGTTGATGGAGGCCATTGGCTCTGTGATTGGTCAGTTTCTTAGTTCAGGTGAGGAGCATCATATTCGTTTGTCTCCTCCAAAAACACAAGGAATGAGAATAAACACAACAAATGTGTTCTCTCCTTCTCTAGTTGAAGTTTGAGTGACAATAATTATTTTTACACATCAATGTACTCCAACCCAATATGCTCAGTCAGCATTGTTGTTTTCTGCCACAAAATGAAATGTGAGCGAAGAAGAGATAGAGCGTATAGAAACTACACTGCCTACTAGTGTTTATGACGTGCTATAACAGGCTGGTTATGCACACAGAGGTTACACTCTGAGGAACACAAAATGCTTTACGGAGAGTATAAATTCAGCTTTAGTTAAAATCACCAGTTGTCAGGGTGATTTTGGTGCCTATGTTTGAATTGCTTTAAAAATTAAGATTTATAAAGGTCCTTCAATATGGTTGTATTTTCATCCTCTGTTCAAGAAAAAATATATTTAGATATTTGCTTGATGGATCCCAGTACACTCATGTTCATTCTTATAATCAACCATTGTCTATTTAAGTGCAGTATTTAATTATTTTTAAATTTTGAATAATAAATTATTATGAAAAAAATGTATTATACAGGATGTAGGATGCTATTATGACATGTAATATTTCTGTGCATGTTATGTTTTGTAATTTAATTTTGCTTTTAAGCGTGCAGACAAAATTCAGCACGAGTTTTTCTTGCTGTTCTCTGTGATGGATGAAAACGAAAGCTGGTATCTCAAGAAGAACATTGAAAAGTTCGGCAACCAACTATCAAATACAGAAGATGAAGAATTTAAGGAGAGCAATAAGATGCATGGTACCATCATTCAATCACCTTCATTCCTTATTTCCACATCTATTTGTGTATATGGGTTGTTATATATTATCGATGGGATTTCACCCAAAATGTTATCGCTCATCTTCAGGTTGTTTGATAAGATTGTAATTTATCATTAAACTGATAATAATAGGGATTTTGGAGTCGCACACTGCGATGAACGGTTCACATGGATATACATTTTTAAAGTGTATCTGCTTTAAGATATTTTCACATATCATTATAGCTATATAATGTTTCAGTTTGCCCACCACAGCTTTTCTGCCATTATCATAAAGTACTGCAAGATTCATTCACAAGATAACGAGCTTTTGATCCTCAGGTCACTCATGAAAGGGATCTGTGATTGTGCACTGGAAACACAAGCACAAATCTGTCAGTCATATTTAGTTTCTTCGCACAAATACTTCACAAGATCAGGTTTGATTATCAGATATAATTTTGAAGAAATTCTATATTTCTCATATAACTATATTTCGCTTGAAATTTAGTTCCTACATGATTCAATTCATTTGAACAAATCAATTGATTGCATGCCTCACAATTAGCTGCGTTTCAATCCACCTTTTTAATCCAAGTTTTGAAATATTGCATCAAAAACAAAAAAAAAACCTGTATGGAAACGGCAAGATAAATGGCGAAAGAAAATATGTATTAAAAAAACTTTTGCAAAGCTTATTAGCGTTATCTTTTTATCCGATAAAAATATGCGTACACTTCAACGGAATAAATCTAAATCCAATGCAATGGCAATACGTTTTTCAGTCAGAACTAGGGGGTTATGGGGCAGCATTAATGGACTAACCAACGGAACGATTATTGGTCATTCTAAACTTTCTTAGTCAAAGTCTATCATCACTGTTCGGGATCATCACTGCCCAGAACTGTCTTGACCAGTTGAATTCCCCAAAAAGCAGTCTCCTGCGACTAAAAGCAAGATGACATGACTGCGTATATTGTGTTCCGTCTACGTGTTCCTAACACAAAAGTAAGTTATTATATTGGACAAAGGCCTTCTGCTAACTCAGCAACTAGGCACCAGTTCATCAGAAAGTGGTGATTTTGTTCTCTTGTACTCGTACTGTAATTTATTTGCAAATATTTTATGCGATATTTCAGTTTTGTGCATAAATTTAATTTACATCTTTGAATGGAAACACCCATACTGACAGGCAGTTGATGTATTATTTTTATTTGCTGTTCATGATATTGTTATTATGATAAAATGTTTACAGGTCTTATTTCATGCCTTTTTCAATGCATTTAGCTAAAAAAAAAATGGCTGAACATGATGTTGCCGTCCCTTACATGTACAGCCCAGAGTCTGATTTAGAGTTCACTGATGAACTCTAGTACAACTCTAGTACATCAGTTTGGTAATTTAGATTAACAAGATTACTATTTACACTTGCTGGGTTGTCTGAAATTCTTAATTGTACATGTGGAAATTTCCTGCGTCATTGGAATTTTGTATTGTCGTCTGTTTTGAATAATTTACTAATTTATTATGAAATGTATGTTTTCTTTAAGCGGTCAATGGCTTCATGTACGGAAACCTTCCTAACCTGGATTTGTGTTATGGGGAACATGCCGTGTGGCACACTCTTGGTTTGGGCACAGAGGTGGACATCCATGGTATCTACTTCCAGGGAAACACCTTTCAGCGTGATGGAGCAAACCGTGACACACTCAGCATCTTTCCACATACCTCCGTGACTGTTAGCATGACACCCGACAATAATGGTAGATCACAGAGGAAACAACAAGGGTTGTTTCTCAGTGTGGATTTTCTCACCCGCGTCTCTCTTTCAATCAGGGATATTTGAGCTGAGCTGTCGAACAGCTGATCACTTTCACGCAGGAATGAGGCAACATTACTCTGTCAAAGACTGCTCCACAACGTCTCCAGTACCAGACATGTTTAGGTCCGTTGTGCGTTACTATATCGCCGCAGAAGAAGTGTCATGGAACTACGCTCCAAACCGAACATGGGAACTAGAGAAACACAATGCTGCAAGGATGAGAAGGTAAGCATGGAAACTGGGCGATTCGTAAGTATTTCAATTTAAATTGAAGCTGCAAGCAGCGATCAAAGGGATCGGCACTTCTTGGACAATTGGTTGCACTCTTTTTTGTAGCTCATTGTTTCTAATGTCAGTGTTCAAAACGTAATGAAGCAGAAAATGGAACTTCATGTGTAATTTACTTTTTTTGTAGGTCTAGGTCCCTCAAGTGTTCCAATTCAATTTTCAAACATACTTTAAACACGGTCTGAAAAAGCAGTTTTAAACAGCAGAAAATGAAATATTCCATGTTGCATCTAGAAGGTGCTATAACAGGTCGCTATATAGATTTTTTTCACAGATGAACAAGCCGGACATATTGGATGTATTGTCCTTGATGGCATCTCATGATTTTCCAAAAGCATAATTGAGGCTTTAATTAATTATTATATGGTTTTTCGTCTGGCTGATATTTAGAAATTTGATACTTTTGAACTTTTTTGCCAGTATGTTACTTGACACTTTTAAGCCTTCAGCCATTGGCCACTAAACGATTTGACCAGAATGGTTTCAGTATAACTGGATGAATGTGTTTCAAATCTTAAATTTAACATTTGAATTTAACTCTTTGGTTTCATAATTACCACGTGTGCCAAGAGCATTTTGATTCACTTTTATTTTAGGGTTTTAAGCTGTTATTTTGGTTTAACTTGTATTTAAACATAACTACAAATACTTACTAATTTGTGTTGGGTTTAGAGCTAGTTAAAGCATAATATTTAAATTTTAAGTAATGTTCTTGCTCAATCAGAATATTCAACAGATAACTTTACAGTTTGTTATTCTGTTAGGAATAAAAAAAATTCTAGCTATGTTTTGTCATTTTATTCTCTTTCCTTCTTTCCAACTTTAAACAGCATTGGAAATATTTACCTCCAAAAGTCAGAAACGCAGATTGGTCCAGAATACAAGAAGGTTGTTTTTCGTGAATACCTTGATGAATCATTTACCAAAAAGAAACCCAGAGGTCCAGAGGAGGAGCACTTGGGTATCATGGGTAATTGGCTAAACCAATGTCTTTATTTTTTGATTCCCCTCGTGACTTGCTTTTCTTTACTTGGTGCTTAAGGTATGGTCTGATTCTTTGTATCTACAGGCCCCATTATTAAAGCTGAGGTTGGTGAAAAAATCCAGGTTGTGTTTAAAAACAAAGCCAGCAGAGCGTATTCTGTTCACGCTCATGGAGTGAAGACAAGTGAAGCTCATCCGAAGGATGTTCAGCCAGGTTTGTCAACAAAACTACATGTGCTATGAGCTACATGGAGCGCGAGCCATCATTTTATTACTTGTCTGAATTTGAACAACTGTCTTTTATAAAGGCTACATTCAGACTACAGGTATTGATTCCTAATTCAGTTTTTTTTTTTAGTAAAAAATAAAACAGCAATTTTTTATTCTGGGTAAGACGCTCAGAAAATGTGAAATGTTAAATGTTTCTCACATATTAAGCTTTTTGATGAGCCACTTGACCCCTCAGAGCTGTGCATATGTAATCTTCATGTTCATGATCAAGCAGTTCTTTTGCTGATTAGTTCTCTGCAATATTCCTCTTTCTTTATCTATTTTAGGCCACGTGTTCACATACAACTGGACCATCCCAGAACGATTGGGTCCAGGTCCCAGTGAATCAAACTGCATAACGTTTGCATACTATTCCACCACGAGCTTAGTCAAGGTATGTTTAATACAACCTAATTGTTTTCTTTGGTTATTTATTTGGTTATTTTGTGGATTTTTAAAAAATGGCCTGAAATGCCTTTGTTTGTGGTGGCACAGTGATTAGTACTAGGGCCTTCCAGTCAGAAGGTTCCCAGTTCTCCCTGTGCTTGCGTGGGTGTCCTCTGGGTACTCCGGTTTCTATGGCAACTGAATGAATGAATGTTTCCTGAAAACATGGATGCTTTCTATTATAAAGCTACTCATAGGTGGCTAATATATGTTTACGGAATGCACTCATATAAGCAAGAAGAATTGCACGCCAAAGTATCCAGAGATAAGGGTTTTGTATTTATTTCTTCTACGGTATAGACGTCATTTTTATCTAAAGTGTCAAATATAAACACAAATTACCAGCAGTCAGCTTCTGTTTCAAGGATTTGTTTGTGTACATATTTTATATAGCTCACTCTATCTTAATAGCGCACTCTTTCTACCATAATGCTGCCCATAGGTGTAAGAGGACTTTTTTTTATTAGCTTTACAGATTGATTTTCATTTCCTTTGTTTCTAAACTGTCGTGTGTTGCATTTGTAATGCTTTTCAGGACTTGATGAGTGGTTTGGTGGGCCCTTTGATAGTGTGTCGGAAAGACACTCTGGATCCTGACAGACGTAGAAAAGATGTCAAGAGAGAGTTTGCCCTCCTTTTTATGGTCTTTGATGAAAACGAATCACACTACCTGGATGAAAACATTGAAACGTACCTCAAAGTAGACCTAGAAGAGTTTGAAAAATATAGAGAGGACTTTATGGAGGGCAACAAAATGCATGGTATGTCTTTTTGTTTTAATCCTTTCAAGAAATACATCTGAGGCTTGAAGAGATTTAAGCACTTTCTGTTCCCCAGGCATAAATGGAAAGCTGTATTGTAACCTGCCTGGATTAAACATGACAGAAGATGATAAAACTGAGTGGTATTTGATTGGGCTGGGGAACGAGTTGGACATGCATACGGTTCATTTCCATGCACAGAGCTTCATTTATAAAGTATGTGCATAAGCTACATGGATTGTAATCGATTGATTTGCAGCAATAGCTAGAGAGTATAGTGCTCTTCGTTTCCTCTGCAGATGGATCACTCTCACCGAGCTGATGTGTATGATCTGTTCCCGGGAACCTTCCAGACAATTGAATTGGTTGCAGGAAGTCCTGGACACTGGCTGCTTCACTGCCATGTGACTGACCACATTCATGCTGGGATGGAGGCGCTGCTCACTGTCCAGTCAAAAGATCCCACCGGCAATAGTAAGTAGTTTTTCTCAAAATTCCCTGTTGGTGTTTAGTGAAAGACAGCAATCCTGAATTTCCCTCTCTCTGCCTGCACCATTCCTGTCTTCAAACTCATTCATTTTCCAACCCGCTTATTCCATATCTCAAAAGGTTTAATGTGAAAAGGATTTCAGGAGGATTCTCAGGTTGTGTTGTGAAGAAGATGCTAAAGGCAGTGGTGTTTGAGGTTTTATTGTGAATGTTTATGATAGTTTTGTGCACTGGAATGTTTGACAATTTGAATTCCTGGTGTGTGTGAAGCTCTACATAGTTTCAAATTCATGCTTTTCGTTTCACATCTTTTGTATTTACATGAATAAGAAGAAACGTTTGTTAAATTATAGATTGACTCACATAGTTACTAGACATTTTAACTTGACTTTGAATCTCTACCCAACTCTGAGCGGATCATGAAAGTATGAAGACCTTACAAACAGCTACAAATGGCTCTCTAAAAAATATTTAAAGTAATTTAAAGTAATTCAGACCTGAGCATTGAGGGTAAAGAGATCTAAGGCATAAAAACCACTTTCCCTTTAAAAACTCTTTTCAAGAGTCTAGCCCCAAAACTAAACACCCGCCATCTTTTTATTCTGTCTAATGTAACCATATGTGAACATGAATGATAATTTTTATTTATGCCTTGCCTTTGTAAAGGAGACACAAGGATTTTGAATCCAAACTATGGTAAATGAACACTTGTATTTTTATATTGTTTGTAGCTATTGGAAATTGACTACTGTTTAATCTAAATGTTTTATTGTTCTCAGCCTTGGAGCGCCATGGGAGCATCTTCACTGTGATTCTGTGTCTGCTTCATCTGGTTTTCCTGAGCCTCTAAAACACTGAAGATAAATAGCAAACAAGAAGAACAAAATGAGTGAAGGGGAAGTTGCCAGATTGGGTGGTTTTCAAGTTGGAGGTGCTGGATAAAATGCTTGAATGAAAAGTGCAATTATAATCCAAATATTTAACAAACCAAAGTTTTCATCTGCTCGGGCTTCAAGATGTTACTTGTACTAAACACTGCCAATGAGTGCTTCTCTCTCACTACTCAAACACTTCAAAACGATCTGTTTCTCCAACACATATCATTGAAGCTCGTCACATAACTCTCTCTCTCTGTCCGTCTCTTGCATGCATCATATGTGATTAACAATCTTAGTATTTAAATGATTTCTCATTGTTCTCCACACTGAACTGGGAAGTGAATGAATGTCTCTTGCAACATGGCTGTTAAGAATTTTTTGAAGGATTGATTTAAAGATTTTGCCATTACTGTGCATTTTTGTTCATTTTTGGGCTGGAACCCATGTACTTTGTATTTTTACCTTTCCTGATCTTAATGAATATAAATGATTCCAATTAGAGATCTGTTTACATGCACTCTTCTCAAAGTGAAATCAGAACACTGAAAAAGAAACTGCTCCCATACAAATTCCGGATAAAGCTCATATTGAATGTTTTTCAATATGATAGAATTGTGAATTCAATTACAGGCCGAGTGTTGGGTGCATGTAAACAGCCACAGATAACAATCACATAATTATTTAAGGTCACTACACTGATTCTTATTATTTTTAGATGTACATATAGGTTTTTTAAGAAAATGTATGCTTTTTGAATAAATAAAAGTTTTTTTTTCATTTTCAAATTGTTTTAAAACATTTCTTATCCTGGACAGATGAATAATAAACTTTACTGAAAATATTTATTTTCAGTGGTAGTTCAAAGAACATGAAAAATGGCTAATATTACCCACAATCAACATTAGATAAATATCTTCCGTATAGCACTTCAATGTAAACCTTTGTCCGTGTAAAAATTGTTTTCAAGTAAAATTAAAAATGTAATCATTTAACAAAATGAAGTTTCTTCATTTTAGTTCAAATAAACATATAGTACAAGGATCAAGAAGAAAAATAGTTGTGTCCCAGAAAGTACATAATTTTCTGTTGGCCACTCAACTTTGCTGAACTGAAGCTGACTCTGTGCCGGATCCGCTGTCAAATCTACATTACAGTCACAACCGTTTTGAAACATAGACTGTATAAAATATGGACGACGTGGCACCTGGTATACTGTGAGCGTGACATGGGCGCTGCCATTAACAATCTGAGAGAGGGTGCACATGCACACACGACTTTCTGATGGCAATGGTTTCAGAACTCTGCCTCGAAAATATACAACCCATTCTGTTAACATAAACAAGAATTATTTCTCTAAATTTGATTGTTGTCAGCACAAATGATCTTAAAACTGAAAATAATCTTAAAACAAAAAAACTAATAAAAAAAAAGTTGTTCAATGTATAGATAACTTTCCAAAATCAATTTTTAAGGTCTGCTTTTTCCTATAGACTTGTATTGAGTGGAAATCATTCTGCAGCCAGCCCTATGGGGGACAATCGCCTCGGTTTGGCTTCACCAGCAATGTGAGACACACTTGTTTCAAAACAGTAAAATGGATTCTGCCTAGACTTGGTTTTAGCAAGCATTTCTATGTGTGCCAAAGTTGGCCCAGTTCTGGCCAGAATATGAAAAAAAAAAGTTTGATCACGCTGGCCCGGTGTGTCAATAAGCACCTTTCTGTTGTGGGTCTGGGTCTGTTGTGTGGAGCTGGCCCAGAACTTACAAGGCATATCTAAGCCACAGCTTGGTCAAATGACTTCGCTCTCTGGGATCCATTAACAAAATGGATAATTTATAAAAAAAATCATATAGTAGAATCGCCACACAGCTCGTGAAAAGCTGTTAATTGAAGTTTTAACTATTTAACGATTAGAGTATGTTATTGGACATACTTGAGGGAAAATATACTATTTTGTTCAAACTTTGGTAAAAAATATAAATACAAATTTGACAAATAGCAGTCATTGTTTCTCTTTACTTAACTGGCAGTTTTAGGCCAAGCATTTAATGATAATCTGTGCCCAAGCAAACATTTGACTGGTATTCTAGAAAGTTTGTCAAGAGTGATTTATTTTAAGGAAGATGTCTCGTGACAGTATTAAAACGTTTATTTTCCTGCATTATGAAAGCTTTAAATTGCGTTCACTGATGATACTTATGAGTTACAGAAGCGTAATTATAAAGTTGGCAGCTTCTACAAGTTCTAAAAGCAAATAAGTTTATGTTTAAACTGTTCCCTCCTACAGTTTCTCCGAAACAGTAGATGGCGTACGTCAATCCAACCGCCATAATTCCACAACTGAAGGAAAATAAAGCGAGAACAGTAAAATAAGGATGCGTTATTGTGTATTGTTTACATGCGAGACGAACGGTGTAAATTAAGTTATGACGATGACCTAAACGAGAGAATGAGTTGTAGTATTAGGCGACACTTTCGACTTCATTAAATCCCCAGGTTCAACAGATGTTCGAACAGAGTTCCTAGATTTTAAGTGAGGACAGTCATGGCGATCGCGCGCGCAGCCACCGAGTACATGTTCTCAGATTTCGTGCTGAAGGAACCGGCATCAGAGAACAAGTACAAAGGTATCAGGCTTGAGCTGGCTTTGGATAAGATCGTGAGCTGCGTCGCGGTGGGTTTACCTCTCCTCCTCATTTCTCTGGCCTTCGCTCAGGAAGTCTCTGTCGGTATGTTCAACTCTCATTTCATACATTCATCTTCTATGACAACTTTTTTTGCTGTGGTAAACTTCCCCACAATTAATTAAAATGCTGTCCCACGTTATTTTAAAGGTATTATTTTATTCGTGTAACTATATTTGTTTCAGGTTAAATAAAACATTGATATATTTTGAAATTTCATTTCAAATGTTTGAAATCACCGTGCATGATGTTATATTTCAATAAATTAGGTATATCTACTATTTCAAAACTCCCTTAATTAATAAGTTTAAATACCTTTTTACATTGATACAGTAACAATTATTTCCACCCTGGACATGTGACGCAATGTCTATCAAAATCCATATCTACATATTAGACCCCGCCCTCTCACAATGTAAACAAGCATAGCTATTGTTTTGAAAATGCTAACCATTACATCTTTAAGTGAAATCCCTCATAATGTATAATAGATTCTGTTTATAGATTGCTTTTACCGTTTAAGCGGTATGTTAAATGTTCATTGGAACCTGGGTCAAAAGGGTTGGTTTAGAATTTTTGGTTTTCCGTTTTGTCCTTATAAATTTCAATGTTTGCTCAAATAAATGGACTGAAATGCTTCCATTTCTGCAATTCAAAAGCACATGTTTAGCCAATCTTAAATTTGTTTTGGAGAAATAGGTGAAAGCTGTGTGGTCAGAGAATACCCAAAATTTGGGCAAATTTTCTGCTTAAATGTCTAGGCAAATAAACGTTGGGCAGGGCCGGTTTTTGTGAAAGATTTATATAGTTTTCCCCCAATATCAATTTATCCCCCCCCCCCCCAATGCATTTTGTAGACTTTTTTTGTATTGTGTCGGTCGCTGAGCATTCCAGGGGAATTCAAATACTTCTTTCCATCAAAGTGTAGTTTGTGTTATTATTTGACTTAGCCGTCCATTTTAACATCCACTTAAAATAGCGCATTAGCTGCTGAGAATGTCTTTTCAAACGTTTTGTGTTTAGTAATACTCTGCTGAAGGTGAAGAGCTTGAAGTTTTAGTGTCTCTTGGGTATTTTGGCACTGGAACGCATCAGAGGACTCCTTTGGATGTGACACCAAGATGCGGTACTTCCATAAAAACACATGTTTTTATGGAAGGTTATGTTTCCTAAAACCTCTACACCCAGTAGACCATATAAAACTTTTTGTATTGAAAACTTAAATCATTTTGCCTGTGAGAGGATGGTGCATTTGTGTTTGCTTTTTAGGTACACAGATCAGTTGTTTCCCACCAACAAAGTTCTCATGGCGTCAGGCGGCATATGTGGATTCATACTGCTGGGCAGCGGTACAGACACAGGACACGGGAGGACTCCCTCTCTGGCTGCACAAGGTAATCAAATCAGACCTGTATGTAGCATCACATATACAGATCAAACTGCATATGTAATTAACGTTTTTTTTTAATTACTCACGCATTTTATGTTCAAGAAGCCAAATGTAGGTTGTGTTTGCACTTTTTTTCTGGGTTAGTTTTTTTATTCAAATGATTGAAAACACAAGTGGCTCAAACTCAACATTGACTTGAGGAATAATGTGCGGATAGAACAGATCTAAGCAGTAACAGTAGGTTACGAAATAATCACTTAAAACCAATTCCATTTCTTTTCAGTTTTTCCCGTACATTTTGCTGCTTGTGGCAGTATCTGTCTACATGCCAGCGTTGTTTTGGCGCTTTACAGGCGCACATGTGCTTTCTTCTGATCTGACGTTTATAATGGAGGAAATGGACCGGTCGTACAACAGAGCTATCAAACTGGCCAAATGCCTTCATGCTGCCGGAAAACGAGATCCACCCTCAGCCCCAGGCGACACTCACAGGTCAGCTGCATAGGTCAGACATGCAAAGAATCTAAACGAGGGATAAACACAGATTAAAATGTAACATTTATGACCCTGAACCCCTTCAAAATGAAATGAACAGCTTCTTTCCTGGGAGCCTAGCTTCAGTTGTTTGATGAGAATGAGAGAGACTCATAAATGTATGGAAGACAATGACCAAATGAGTATTACATGTTGTGTTTTCTCCTCAGCTCGGTACAAGATCTGACCGAAAGCTTCAAATATCCTTTGGTGGAGCAGTACCTGAGAACCAAGCGCTTCTCTCGAGGACTTCTGATCCGATACCTCCTCTGTCGCTCCGTCACTGCACTGGCTCTAATACTAGCCTGCATCTACCTCTGCTACTACATCCGACTTTCCATCACTGATGAGTTTGAGTGTGACATCCGCTCTGGGGTGCTTCTCAATGACACCTCTGTTCCTCCAGCTGTACAGTGTAAGCTGGTTGCTGTGGGAATCTTTCAGCTCCTCAGTTACATCAACCTGTGCGTATATCTGCTGCTGCTGCCCATCTGCTTGTACGCCATGGTTGTTCCCTTCAGAAGAAACTTGAGTTTCCTGAAGCCGTACGAACTCCTGCCCACTATAGAGGTGATCCAGTTCGGTGAGGCGACTTGGGATGATCTTGCACTGTATCTGCTGTTTCTGGAGGAGAACCTCAGTGAGCTCAAAAGCTTCAAGTGCCTGAAGGTACATGGATCACTCTCTTTTTGAATTCATTTGTCCACTGATGAATTCTCATTGTCTGGGTGAGGTAGTTTTACACACGAAAGTGAAACACTTCTAGAGTGCATACTGTATATAAGAAACAGCCACATTGTGTTAAATTAATGAACACTGAGATTGGAGGCAAGACCAGGACTAATATAAAGTTGGGTACAGCATAAGGCTTGGCGATAAACAGATTTTATTTTTTTAACTCAACTCTGTTGTGTAAATCAATGTGCTTGAATGAAAATCCCCAAAGAATGTGTGGGACGGATGTCATTTAAAGGCGTCCTCGATGACCCTGCAGACCGGTTGTGTGCATGTGCACAACTAGCTTTGGTCAACTGTCTTTTAAATGGTTAATTTCCTGTAAGTTCAGGGGTTGTACATTTAACATTTAAACATACATGGAATGCATATGCTTCATTTAGAGCTCGATTACAATACTTTATTCATTATTTCGTGGCAAACACACATTCATTTATAGTGCGGGTTGGCAAATCTAACAGGGTAGTCTACAAATATGTTGCAGGGGCATGACATCTGTGCCACAGAAGTCACTGAAGACCGACATCAGTCCTTAGTCCGTGTCGTAGCAAGATGTCAAGTTGCTCTGTTAAAACTGCTCCTGCCATATAAATGGCAATCACAAGGAGCAGAAAGTGAGCCGCCCACAATCTACGTGGACTCAGAGGTCGAGCCCGCATTCTACTTGAGAAGTGTTTGCATATGAAGTTAGAGCCAACAATTATTCGATTTTCAGTCAAGCACTTCGATGTACACTACAGAGTAGAGTTAATCGATATAATCTGTTTTAAAACCAGCCCTAAACTCTACCTAGAAACATAGACTCTTGGTGTTAAACCAAGTCTGAGCAGTGTTTGTCATACTCTTCGATCTAAATACTGGTTTTCTGCTCTGTAAAGAATGACAATATAGGTTTTGGTTGTTTTTGGTGACATTTTGTTTTCAAATTCCACAAAAATCGAAAGCAACCGAAAATGTTCAGCATTTATTCACATGGCAAATAATGTTAATTTTGTCATCTAAAGCTGAAAATATAATTAACAACGTCAGAAGATGTGGTCCAGTAACTGTCCATTAAAAATACCACATTCTGAATGAGGCTGCACGATGGCACTGTTGGTAGCACTGTGTCCTTTTAGATGGAAAGGTTACCAGGCCGAGACTTTGGAAGACTTTGCATGTCCTCGCTGTGCTTGCTTTGTTCCGGGTGCTCCGGTTCCCCCACAATCCAAAATGTTATTAAATTAATAATCTACAATCCTCTTTGGAGTGAATGTGTGTGTGTGTGTGTGTTTCCCTGTGATGTGGGTAAAAAGGTAAAAAGATCAATGAATGAATGTCTAATGCTCATTTTTTGAGGGGGGACACCAGTACGTCCTTGCTCGGATCTGGGAGTTGAATGCCCTTCTGCTTTGTGTTCATCACATTTTCTTACATCTGTGTTTCACTTCACATTTTTGTGGCTTTATCTGCTGGGTCATCCTTAAAATTCTTTTAACTTAACATCAGTGTAACTTGATCACTTCTAAGTTTCTCTAAGCACTAATTTATAGATATATATATAAAAAAAAAAAGTTTTGTTTTGGTTCATGTTCAATGTGTTATTAGGTTTGGGTTAGATTTGTAACTCCAATGCTTCTGTTTACAGGTGTTAGAGCTGTTAAAGGAAAGCGGAGATGAGGCTTTTGACACCTTACTTCTGCTGCAAACTCTGGGGCAGGTCAAAACCGATGTAGTGGATGCTAGAATGGCGCAAAACGACTCGAAGATCTCCAGAACTAACAATGGAGATACAGAAATGAAAGGTACACATGTGTTCGCTAACACTTAGCCGTAAATTACATGAAACATGCTAAATATTAAACTAGTTAAACCTTGCTTCCAGAGTCTTCTGCAATGGTTTATGAATAAATATTCAACAACAGAACGCAGTAAAAGAATGGCCCACTTTCAGGAGATTGATGAGTTCTAGTGCAGCAAGTCTAGTTGAGAACACTTGGGGATTTAATCAAGCCCTCGATTTATACAACTCTTTTCCAGATGCTTTATAGTTTTCAGAGCGTTATTCATTCACTTCACGTTCAACCTTGGAAGCCTTTAGCTGCCCTGGGTCAGTCTGACAGAACATGGCTACCACAAAAGTCATACACATCCAACACAGGGCAATGCGGGTAAAGAGGCTTGCCCTAGGCCACTATGGCAGAATGGAACTGGAGGGGATCAAAGCGCCAGCCTTCAGGTTATAAGATGACCAACTCCACCACTACGTCACTTGCCGCCCCTAAACTCATCACTATGTTTGGACAGTGAATATCAAAGGCAACATCACGAGGCATAACCGGACTGGAATAAAATGTGAATTGCTGTGTTCACAATGCTGCTCATGGTGAGCTGAGCGTTAAGAGATGAACAGAGCTAGGATTCAAACATAGAATTCTAAAATCTCAAAAAGCTGTAAAATGTCAGATAATAGAAGTAATAGATCTGTGTGAGAGAAAGCCTGTGGTTACCAGATACAGTGGTACCCCGAGATACGAATGCTTCGAGTAACGAAATGTTTGAGATACGAAAGGTCTTGTGGGAAAGATTTTGCGCTTCCAGGTCCTAGTGCTCCTATCTCCCCATGCAAAAATGGTCTGATACACTTCAAAACACTTTAAATCATTTTTAAATCGAGCGAAACATTATGTATAGATTACTAATAATGCGCTATAACAAATGTTAGTCAAGGTGTCGTAAAAGAAATAACGTTTATAGCGTGGAAAGTGCTGTTCTGTAGCGTAAGTTAGAGAAACCCTTTGACGCGTTCTCTCCACCTGTCTGCACTTGTGTTTGAAACCGTGTTGGTGTTAGTAATTCATGAAATATCTTGAGAAAGATAACTTTCATACGTAGTGCCGTTATGTTTTGTGCCATCCGTTCCACCTCCTCCGACACATCGCTTCACTCTAGGTCAGGTTTCACATTTGTGTACATATTACGTATTTTGCTTGTGTTTTATTATCATTTATTACATTAACAATGTGTAGATTTTAGGATTAAAGATACAAACGCCACTCTGGAACGGATTAATTTCTTATCTTGGGGTACCACTGTATTTGAGTTCCCTCCTAGTAAAATAGATACATACACTCAGTGACTTTTTGCAGGATTGCGTAGCTGTTTATAATAAATGCTACCAATAACAACAGGCAAATGTCTATAAAATAATCAAAAACTCTTAACTAAAAACAAAATTCATCTGTTTGATTTAATGGAATGTTGCAGATTGTCGAAAAAATATTGATGTTTTCTTAAACATTGATGTACCATGGTGTATTCGTTTTCAAAGTATTGATTTGATTGCCAGGTTCAAATGCGTATTATTAATAACCCATCCCTAGTATTGAGCTCAGATTGTTCTGTTGATCAGACAAATGCTTGTGTGTTTCTAGAAATGTCTCCCCTGCTGAAGAAAAACAGCTCAAGAAAGCCTGAAGATGAAAAGCCTATGCGCCAGAGGGTCGTATGAACTGCCACATTTACACGGTGTGACAGCTGCAATCTGGTAATATGTGGACTGCACTAAGGAGTGTTTGATGAGAGAAGAAACAGCTGAAAGTCATGTACAAAGTTTGATTGTTGCCAAGTTTGTGTTGTGTACATTTTTAAATATTTGGGTGAATGATTTTATATTAGTTTTAAAATACGGTACGGGTTGTGTGAGGTACAGGTTTGTCGAAATGTGATTAATGAAATATGAAACTGCCATTTTTTCTGGCTTTTGTCTTTCTCTGCTTTTAAAATAAAATGTTTTTACACTTGCATTTTTAAAATTATTTTATCATTATTCATGTGCCAGTTTTATGGATGCGAGCCATAGACAAAAAACAAAGTGGACACTTAGTCGACTTTCATAATAGCTCTAAATCTCATGTTCTTATAAATTAATCTTAAATTAATTCTCAGATATAATATTTTCATCCTTCACAATTTAAAATGCCAGGATGGGTCGGAACTCGTAAACTAACAAAAACAAACCAAAATCAATTGGTAACATATGAAAAAGTGAAATACTGCCTTGTCCCTGCTCAAGAAAACACATGTACAGTCCACGAAAGTGTTATTATTATTATTAATCTTAATGTTGGAAACTGGAAGATTACCTGATTCATAATTGTGTGAATAAGTGAACCACTTTAAATGTGTTTTCATACAAAACATTGACTCTTCAAAAATGTATACTGTACATTGTGTATTGCTTTTGATACAACTATTTATTTTATGTTTAAAGAATAAAGTATGTTCTGGTTTATTTTCATCTCTTGTTTAAATGTCGAGTTTGAGCTGATTGGCTAAACACGAGTTTAAAAAAAAAA